>BJCM01211311.1:0-16695 GCA_018326385.1 Flaveria bidentis
GTTGGTTGGGAAAAAAATGTGATGTCTTGTACGAGCATGTGTTCCATGGAGATCTCAGAAGTATGCTGAAAATTGTAAATTTCATTTTAGTATCCACATGAAATATTTTATCATAATACTGAATTTTCTGTAGTTGACCATTTACCTACAACGAAGAAGAAAGAAACTACTCCTATTATAAAGCTGTTGCTTCTCTAGGATCATGTTCACTAAGAATGTATATACCTTACTGTCAATTTACCTAACCCACTAAAAACTTCTCAATGATTGTCTTGTTTCAGAACCAGCTATTCTAGATTGGTATTCCAACTAATATACAACTGGCTGTATCAGAAGTATTATATAGTGTTTATAATCATATATGTTTATCTTATGCGCTATGAAAATTTCTTAATATCCCGTTTTTCGACGCTCAAATTGCATTTAATATGCTTTTAGTGGGATGCTTTAGATAGTTAATATTACTATACTGATTGGCTGAACAACTATTGTTTGCATTTGCATTACATATATGGATGAAAGTGGATGGTAGTTCAAGCCTTATGGTCGATCATTCTTTTAAATTTCCTGAATGCTTGTAGTATATGTTGGATTGGCTGCAAATGTTGTGCATGAGTTATGGACAATATTCCTTTTTTAGTTCATCTTTCTTATACTCATATGTCGCAGCTGCGGATGGAATTACTGTCTTATTTGTGCTTCTTTATGTATACCATTATTTTGTTTGCTTCTTTTTTTAATATTCAAATATTTGAATATTTTCTAATTAGACACTTGATCTTGGTGACGGGTACACCATTTTGTATAAAATAGCTCTGACGACATGCTTTTTGTCAATTTTTTATTGTGGGCAGATTGGCACTCCAATTTGCATTCCTCAACGGGATTTCATTGATATTGGGCGAATTTCTTCCATTGAGAATAATCACAAGCCAGTTGATTATGCCAAGAAAGGGCAGAAGGTGGCTATCAAGGTATTAACCTTCACCTGCTGCCTGCTATATTATATAAAAGGTGGCAAGATGGGCTGGCTGGCGGGGTTGGGTAAGGTTTAAAACCGGTAATTTTTTTAACAAGGGTCAAAGCAAGGTGAAGTTTGGTTGGATTGGCATGCAAACTAATAGGAATAATATTTTACTTTCTAGTTTAAATGTCAATTGTCTATTCTAGGAGGGTGTCAAGTGCAACTTATATTCTATATAAGTAGATATTAGTAAATCCTTAGAGGGGGAGGAGAATCAGTAGGTTTGTTGGCTCCTTGCAATAGCATTGAGAAGGGCATAGCCCTGGACCGCTATTGTGGCGGTGATTGAGTTTGTATCATCATCTTCTTCATTTTGTTATCATCATCTGTTCTATAATACAATCCTTGTTTCTATTTGATTATTCCATTGCCATTCTCAATTACTATCAACTTTACCCTAATCGATCCTAATCCTTATCATTGGTCCGACCTCCCCTACCTATGCTCCCCATTCAATTTTCATTTCCTTTTCAGTTTCGATTTCATCTTCAACATCTTCTCCGTTTCCTTTGTCACTTCGTTCATCCACATCTGTAAGTTCTGAATCCTATCGGCTCTCCATTTGATTTTAATTTCTAATTCGATTTTACTCTCCAATTCCTTTTTAAATTCCTGATTCACCCATGGTGAATCAGAATTCTCGATTGGATACTCTTGAACAACAGATTCAACAATTACAGTTTGATGTTTCAGAGATTAAGGCATCTCTCACTGTGTTGAATGCTGATCGAGCGGAATCTAGTGAATTCTGTAAAGTTGTTCTCGCTTGGATGACACAACAGGGGAAGAAATATGGTGACGATTCATCAGGATCGGGATCGGGCTCCTCTGGTAACGATTTTTCTAATTTCGGTTCGAAAGTCGGTTTTGCCGATCCTCCGTCTGGTGTTCCATGGGCTGTGAAAAAAATCAAATTACCTGAATTTTCGTGTTTTGATCCCCAAGGGTGGATTGAAAGGCTACGCTCTATTTCGACATCAACAACACGCCGGACGAGTTACGGATTCAATTGGCTCAGTTGAGTATGATTGGTGTAGCTCAACACTAGTTTACGATCATCACTCAGGTTCGACCGTCACTCTCTTGGCTTGAGTTTCAATTAGAACTGTTGCAACAGTTTAATGGCCTAGAATTCAAAATCCATATGAACAGTTAGCCATGATTCAACAATCCGAGTCGATTTATGATTACATCGATGATTTTGAGTATCTATTGTCTTTGGTCCCTAGGTTGCCTGAATCTCAGGCATTGGGTTACTTCATTGCTGGATTGCGGGCTGATACGAATGAATGAGTGTGATTACATCGCCCAAATCGAGATTGGATGCGATGTATTTTGCGAAGGATGTGGAATTTATGCTTTGGCCAAATCCTGATAACGCATCATTGACTCGTTTTCGGTATGTTTAGAAACCATACCAGGGATACCCATTGATAGGTTTCGGGAATCGGTTTCTTCATTTGGGTCATGAGGAGTTCAAATCTGGAGGGACCAAAGGTTCTATCAATGGTGTGGGTGTTTTCTCCAACACTTGTCCCACAACACCTCTTCCTTCGGGCCAAGCTACTTATCGTGATCGGGGTCTCAGCTCTTTATCTCGCACTGAATGGGAGGAACGCCGGAAGAAAGGGCTATGTTACAAATGTGGTTAGTAAAATAGTCCAGCTCATAAATGTTTGGAGGGTAAACTTCGTGTGATGTTGCTTGGCGATGATGAATCAGATTCTTTCGATGGGTTGAATTTTCAATTGGAACAAATGGATGTTTTTCAGTCGGATGGGGTCATTCACACTGTTGAGGGCTCTTCTACCAAGCCTTGAGGACAAGTCTTGTGTTAAGGGGGAAGTACTGATAGGAATAATATTTTACTTTCTAGTCAATTATCTATTCTAGGAGGGTGTCAAGTGTAACTTATATTCTGTATAAGTAGATATTAGTAAATCCTTAGAGGGGGAGGAGAATCAGTAGGTTTGTTGGCTCTTTGCAATAGCATTGAGAAGGGCATAGCCCTGGACCATTACTCTGGCGGTGACTGAGTTTGTTATCATCATCTTCTTCATTTTGTTATGATCATTTATTCTGTAATACAACCCTTGTTTCTATTTGATTATTCCATTGTCATTCTCAATTACTGTCAATTTTACACTAATCGATCCTAATCCCTATCACAAACATTTTTTAGCCATTTTTTGAATCTAATTAGCAATTTGATTACAAGAAACTCTATTAGTACCTAAATTTTCTGATATTTTCTAATAATGCAGTTTAGAATCTTGTTATGCTTTTGAATAAGATACACTATGTATGATACTCAACCTTGGTGAAGTGTTTCCTTTTTAGTTAAATCCTTAAGCTTAACTCATTTGACCCATTTGAGATAAAACATAACCCAAATCAAAGGATTGAAACTGTCACCTCTACATCATATCCTACATTTTGTCATGGGCCATGTGCTTCTAGATGGTCATATTTATCTTAACAATGTCAACTCTATACTAATTTTCCCTAAGGCATCACCTTAAAATTACACACGGAAAAATTGTAGCTATTGTGTTCTCAGATATATATACTATCCCTTCTTATAGGACATGTAGAAGTGCCATAGTTATATTTTTAAACTGTTTACTTACTAGTTTGCTGTAGATGAATATGAATACATTTTTCTATCTAACTTTTGAATCCAAAACTACATCGGGGACTTAAATTTGATACAAACTGTAGCTGTAAAAGTTCAGGTTAGAAGATTCATGAGGGAAATACATAGATAGCAGTGTTGTATTCAATAGACGATCAAGTCACATTCTTTACCTATTTACTTTTAACGCCCCTTGTGTTGCGAGACGCTCAAGTGGTCTTGAGCAGGGATTGTGAGAAGATTGACCATAAACCGTGTAATAAGAACAAGTGCAACAGGCAAATAGAGCAAGGCAGAGTACCAAAATTGCCTATCAAATATATGTTTTTTGTATCTTTTTCGTTTTAAGAGGACAGGTGGAATTCGCAGTGGCATATATTATAGAGGTCCTGTTTTGGACTACATTTTTCTACTGAGTGGGTTGGTTAGGGTTTTGTTTTAAGTGATGGGTCAAATGGGTAAAACAAAAAAAAATAGGTATAAAGGAAATCAGTTTGCCACCTAAATTACCTGTGAAAGTGTAATTGGACAAAAGAATGGTTTAGGGTCAACCCAACCGCACCAATAGGTCTAATACCATAAATTACCTGTAACCTGTCGTGTCCCTTTATACACGCGCTACCCATTTTGCCACCTAAATCAGGCAGATTAGAAAAATACACATTGAATTCTGTGCAATTCATTCGTTGCCCACAGTCCCTGACCATATTTACATTGGCAGATAACGGGAAGCAATGCTGAGGAGCAACAAAAAATGTTTGGGAGGCATTTTGAGATGGAAGACGAGCTTGTCAGCCTCATCACGAGGAATTCAATCGATGTGCTAAAGGCCAATTATCGGGTAACTAAAAAATTGTGATCTCAAATAATTTTTTCATACGCATGTATGGCCACTCATAGTTTGTGAATTTTCACATATACAGGATGAGTTGTCCATTGAAGAATGGAAGTTGGTGGTACAACTGAAACGTATCTTCAAGATACAGTGAGTTCTACGGGTCGGGTTCTTTTTCGTGTATTTTTCCTCTTCACTGGGAAGGCTTCATCAAACAGGTCGCGGCTTATAATGTATACAAAGAGAAGTTCAATATAAAACCCTGCAGCAAAAGCCTTGTGTCAATTTCAGAAACAGGTTTGCTAGATTTTGTCTCCGAATTGTATTGATTTGATCCTTTGCAAGTGAATATAAATATCTATGAGAGCTCATGTTATTGAAATATATTATTAAAATATCCAAAAAATAAAAAAAGGTTCCAGATTGTTTAAAAACATTTCCCAAAAATCTGTATACCAAATCTATACAAAGAGTCGGTTGTTAGAAACTTGAACAAAAAAAAAAGGTTCAATATATGTAATTTCGAATGCAACTTGTTTCTTAGTGCCTTGTATAATGTTTTTGGTTAAGATTTTAACATTATATATTTTTTTTCCGTAATGTGGATTTCTGATAACTACTTTTCTAACCTGCGTGTTGTGGGGGAAAAATGTGCCTAGTTAAGTAAGAGAGAAGCGGTAACATGCCTATAAAGCTTTCTATATGTGTTTGACAACAATAGTAAATAATTTAAAGCTTAAATCAAGAACTAAAAGAGCTACTAACATCATTAATTATATGGGATCAACATCAACATACATTAAATAAAACTAATAAAAGAATAGACATAATAAAAAGTAATCATATTAAACTAGTTTTGAGAATAATCTAGTTTATTATCGACTATAACTTTAATCAAGAAGTAAAAGAGCTACTAACAAACTTTAATAAATAAGCAAAAGAGCTACTAACATCATTAATTATTTGTGATTATTAAAAAACTATCAAACAATCCACAAATATATAGATATTATGTAAAAATGATGTCTCGAAATGGTTTTTGATGTTGGGTGTAAGCTTTGAGTGAATTAATTTGGAGCAGTTGGGTTCGGCCTGACCCAATTTATGATTAGACCTAGTTTAGTTAAATTATTAACTAATGGGATTAACCCTAATTGTAACACACATATATATATATATACACTTATTGTACTTCTAATCTTTATCACTCAATAAAAGAAAAACCTTAGTTGCCCCAAGAGGACGAAAGTTGCACACCGTGACCGAACCTATATAAATCTCTTGTGTCTCTATTTATTGTTTATTGTACTTTATTCGTGTGTTTTGTATCAGTTTGATCCTTACAACTCGTATCAAAGCTCTAGGCTCTTGTTTACTCTTAAAATTTCCCCCTTGTTTCTTGGGTTCAAGTTTCTGTTAAATTTTTGAAGATTTTGTACGAAACACGAATTAGGGTTTTTGCGCTGTTTGGTCACCGGTTGAACCAAGTTTCTCTGCCGTCGCTTGTTTCCGTCGAATTAGGGTTTTTCTACTGTCGTCAGGGTTGTTTGATTGTCTGCTGCGTTCAAAACTTAGGTGCATTATTAAACTCGTTTGCTTTTGGTTTTTTGGAACTGTTCTCATAGAATAGTAATCAATAAAACAATACTCAAGTTCAGGCAACCAACCATTGTTGTTTTTGTTTCTATTCTTAAATCTGACTTGAGTGTTGAGCATATGTGGTTTGGAATAATGACCGAGGATGGGAAAACAAGAATAGAGAAATTCGATGGTTATGATTTCGGATGGTGGAAGATGTAAATGAGGATTTGCTGGTTTAGAAGGATCTGGAAGCCACCCTGTTTGGAAAAAATCGGATAAGACTTCAGATGAAAACTAGGCTGCTCTTGACAGAATAACAATTTCTATCATTAGACTCTCTTTGTCAAAGAATGTTGCTTTCAATATTTTGAAAAGCTAAAGGCATTATGGATGCGTTGTCGAACATGAATGAGAAACCTTCCACTGCAAATAAAGTCTCCGTGATTAGAGAACCGGTGAATATGAGACTAAAAGAAGGAGGATTCGTTAATACTCATATCAGGAACTTCAAACTGTCATCTCTCGATTATTGTCTGTTGATATAAAATTTGATGATGAGGTTCATACATTATTGCTTTTATCTTCTTTACCAGAAAGTTGGTCAGTGACTGTCACTACAGTTAGTAGTTCATCTAGAACTACTAACCTTACTACCAATACAGTTCGGGATCTGATTTTAGGGGAGGATATTAGAAAAAGGGCTTCAGGGGAATCATCGAGTGCTTTACTAAGCGTTGAAATAAGAGGAAGAAAGAAAGAAAGGGGGACTAGTAGAGGAAGATCAAAATCCAAATCTAGAAAGAGGGGTCAGTCAAAGCTTAGGAAAGACATCCGATGTTGGAACTGTAAAGAAACTTGTCATTTCAGAAGTTAATACCCAAACCTGTCTGCCAAAAGATAAGAAGGAAGTCAATGTAGTTGCTGATAATTTTGATTCCGATGCTTTTATCTGTTGTGTGCAAAACTCAACTGAGTCATGGATAATGGATTCCGGTGCATCTTTTCATGCTACCCACGAAGTTGATGAAGAACCTCCGAACAGGTAATTTTGGTAAATTTGGTTGGCAAACCACCACACTCTTGATGTTACTGTATCGGGAGATATTGATCTGAAAACTTCATTGGGTACCTCGTGGACGTTAAAGGATGTTTGGGTCATTCCTAGCCTAAAAAGAAGTTAATCTCTACTGAGCAGTTAGATGATCAGGGATATGATGTCATGTTCGGCGGGGGACAATGAAAGATAGTAAAGGGGAACCTCATAATCGCAAGAGGCAAAAAGAGGGGCACTCTTTACACGACTGAAGTTCCTGTGGATGGGATAAACTCAATGACCAGCGGACCGAGTCAATCCAGTTTGTGACACCAACGACTTGGTCATATGAGTGAAAAAGGAATGAAGATGCTCGTTCCTAAAGGTAAGCTTCTAGAACTTAAATAGGTTAAATCGGAATTTTGGATTCTTTTTTGAAAATGGTGTTTTTATGAATAGAGAGTTGACAAACGGGGTGTTTCTCGGTGGAATTTTACTTTAAGGGAACTCGCCCCTGCCAGGGGCGGTTTCGGCTCCATTTTGACCGCATTCATGATTTGACCGAAGTGGGTGATGTGGGTGACCGAAGTGGGTGATGTGGGTGATGTGAGTGGTGGAGAACTCGCCATTGGCAAGAGCGGGTTGTCAAAGTCCTTTATTTCATTTAACTTACTTTAGGATTCTGATACGTTTAAACTATTTTTTAATTTCATTTATTTAACATGGTATGTTAGAAAACATTTAAAAAAAACATAAAATTTAGATTTCATTGTCCATAGTCAACAAATTCTCTTTTATTTCATTTATTTCATTGATTTTTTTGTATAGGTGATGTTGACATTAAAAAACTTATTGTCCTTTCTTAGGGGAAAAACTAATAACTAATAACCACAAGATTTTGTAGCTTAACGGTGTCATTTATTTCATTGATTTTTTTGTATAGGTCATAGTTTTATGATGAACATTAATTTAAATTTAAAGTACATGTGTGAGTTAGTTGTTCTAAGAAAAAATTAACGTCAATGTAAATTATCAAAAAGTTATCAATTTCATAACGAGCATGTGATATACTTCTAGTCAATCTACTATCACTAAAATATAAAAGAAATAATATCTAACGAGTATCATCATTATCGTTTGTTGTTTTATCATTTAAGTCGAACGGACAAGGAGATGGACTAAAAAACCGGCCAACTCATTGAGCCGTATTTTGAAATTGAGGGTAAGAAGGTAGCGGGAAAGAATGGTGAAATGATTGTTGATAACTAGTATTAGGGCTTTGATAAGGATTTGACGGCCCCCCTTCTTCAAAATTCTGGGTTTCCATTCGACTAAAATGTGGAAACTAAGTACTTGAGGTACCACCGTAAAAAAACTTGGTTGCCCATTTGGTTTATAAAGGGGGAGTTGAACTATTGTTTCGTGAAATCCCTTTGTTCTGTCATATTCTGTTGCTTAACATTATAATCAACAACCTATCTACCAACTCGCCCTCGTCCTCTACCCCTTCTTGGTAACCGTTATGTCAAATGCGTTGGTAGATAACTTATATGGTTTGCATGTGCAAAATCGATATAACGACTTGTCATATTCCTCCCCGTTTCATCCCATGGTATTTGATAAAACTGACTCATCCTATCCATCTATAAATAACATTATGAAAGATTAATTTTAAAATAATAATAATAACAATATTAATAATAATAATAATAATTAAATTAATAATTAATAATAATAATACCATCATTCTCAATCTTTGTCTATCATTTTGGAAACCATGAGGATTCGTGTCTTGATGAGTCGGGTTGTTGTATACACAACAGTACACTCTAAATACCACCTCATTATTCTTCAAAACTAATTGGCGAATCAGTGTATGCTTCATTAGCAATTGAATTAAACCGAAACGCGCATGCATGAACAAAGATAATATGATGTTGTAACCGGTTTTTATTTTCACCACCTTTACGAGCAGTCGAATGTAGATTTGTGTCTTGCTCCTGGGTTAGTGACACACTTGCAGCGATTGGTTGAAACATTCCAAACTGTCTTAAAACCCTACTTGGAATCTGAGGCTCAACAACTTCTCAACATATAAGGTTTTGATGTCCACTTGTGCAGATATCAGGTAGAAGGTGGATACTATTATCATAAAGCCTCCAATTAAACTGATATAAAAATATGAATTAATATGTTTTCACAATGCTAATATATACAAAATAATATTAGATTAATATTAATACCGTGGCTTCACTTAATGAATGGTGTTAATATTTACAAAAAATATGAATTAATATGTTTTCACAATGTTTGAGATCGATATGCACTCAAACAATGCGGAGTGGTGTTTACCTAACTAAGTTCACAATTCCATCTTTAATCGAATTTTCAAATATACCCGGCTAACTAGAAAAATATAAGATTACTGAAAAATAGTCAATATATAAGTATTTTAACATACCGTGCACCATATGGTAATCTGAAATCAATAGATCTCGTATTCCAGAGGCACAATGAAGGTAATCTTTCTCATGCCCGTAATTGCAACAAGGTCCACTAACCTCTCGATTTGTGACACTCGTTGCATTACATAATTATCTATACAAAAATGCTAAAACTGGACTTCTCCAGCTAAGTCTACCACAATTATTTAAGTTACCAATATGAGACAAATAATTTATATGCAGCAAGTTACTAGAAATATCAGTAAATAAAGTGACACCAATCATAAAAAATATAATTAATCTAGCTTGTTGGATGCATGAAAAAATTTGGGACATTATTAGAGAATGGTTTTATTATTTCATTTAAAATAAACCTTAGGTTTAACTTATAACCACTTACAACGTTTGTAGCGAGTGTACAACCGGTTAAATACTCAAATCTCATTATAATTTCAAATGCACTCATAGCATAATCAGTGCCAGAAACATCACCTTCAACCAACAAACCACATAAAACTTGTACATCTTGAAAGGTTACTGTGATTTTTTCAACCGGTAAATGAAATGTGTGTCTCTGGCCTTCATCTGTCCACTCAAGCTGAGATAAGAGCATGGTCAAGTTTGCGATAACCACACTCGATTACACCCGTAAAACTAGCCAACCTTATATATCTCATAATATTTTCAGGGATAGACACTTCATTAATATAATCCCAAAATGCTTTATCACCTTGTTTAAGACGTAAAATTCCTTCATCGCTTTCAGGTTCTTGAAAATAATAATCAGCTCTATGTTGATCACTTAAAAATAACTAATCGTTATTTAGTAGACCTGGTGTAATTCTCCAGCTCATTTTGATGGTGAGAAATTGGATTAAGGTATGATTTATGAATTTTAAGATTTTTTTGAATTGTAATAAGGTTGTGAGGAAAAATATTTGGTGGGATAGTGGTTTAAATAAATGTGGTTTAGGTGTTGAAGCCCGGTCAAAATTTTAAAGAACCCGCCGCTACCAAGGGCGTGGTCTCCTTGATAGGTGGGTTGTAAAGGGCGGCTAATATTAATTGTTTAAGTAGATCGGATGGTTTTGGTGGAATTGGGGAACCATCCCTTGGTATGGGCGTGGTCTCCTTGGCACACATCAAATCAGTCAGAAAAGGCAAGAAGCATCATTTATCGAGGTGAAGAACCTGCCCCTCGCAGGGGCGGGTACCCCTATTGTCATCATCTGACAGACCTGCAACCCTTGTCAACTCCATTTTCTAAAAACTCTATCTTTAAAAAAATTTGGAATTTTGTGAACCTTGTATCTTTAGGAAAAAAAATCTTCTGTGAAGATGGGAAAGGCACTAAAAGCTCATAAATTGGAGCTTGTTCACACTGATGTATTCAGACCGACCTGGTTTCATCTCTAGGAGGAGCTTATTACTATGTCACCTTCATAGACAATTCAACACGAAAGGTATGGGCTTATTTTCTTAAAAATAAATCTGATGTCCTTTATACTTTTAAGAAATGGAAAACTGCTGTTGAATTGGAAACTGTTTTGAAGTTAAAATGCTTGAAGTCGGACAACAGAGGAGAATATATAACCGCTGAATTTCTTGAGTACTGTGCTGTACACGGTATTCAGATGATAGAGACAGTCCCAGACACTCCTCAACAAAATGGAGTGGCGAAAGAATGAACAGAACATTAAATGAGAGAGCCAGAAGTATGAGACTTAATTGCGGGCTTCCAAAGATGGCGAAAGAATGAACAGAATATTAAATGAGAGAGTCAGAAGTATGAGACTTAATTGCGGGATTCCAAAGATGTTCTAGGCTAATGCAGTCAACATTGCTGCCTATTTAATCAACCAGGGATTGTAAGTACCGTTAGGATTCAAGATACTAGAAGAAGAATGGAGAGGGGAAGCAGTCAAATACATGCATTTGAAAGTTTTTGGTGTAGTGCCTATGATCTAGTGAAATACGATGATAAACTTGATGCTAAGACTAAGAAGTACACCTTTATTAGATATGGGTCAGATATTATGGGCTACATGCTTGGGATTTTGAAAGTAGAAAGGTAGTCAGAAGCAAGCATGCTACATTCAATAAGGCTGAGTTGTATAAAGACAAAATTACAACAAACTCACAAGTTCTGAAAGAACTAGTTGAATTTTAAATTGATGCAAGCAAACAAACAACACCGTCAGTCACTGAATCAAACACTGAAACTGAAGTTTATGAGTTTGAAAATGACGATATGGGTGGAGATGAAGAAGCAGTGGGAGTTTCTGATAGTGGTAGTTCAGAGTCCAATGATGAACATTCCCCGCAAGGTCTAGATCGGTCTCAAAATTTGGGTCAGGAAGTCCACCAGAGTCTCCAAGGTCTAGATCGGTCTCAAAATTTGGGTCAGGAAGTCCACCGGAGTCTCCAAACAACTAGAGATGTATTTTCCTTCAGTTAACTATCTTCTCTTAATTGAAAATGGCGAATTATGAAGTTTCTCTGAAGATATTAAGATGAAGATTCACTCCGCTGGGATCATGCTATGAAAGATGAGATGAGTTTTTTTTGATGAAAAATAAAACAAGGGTACTAACCAAGTTTACGCTAGATGAAAGAGCTCTACATAATAAATAGGTCTTCAGGGTCAAGGAAAAACATGATGGGTCTAAACGATACAAAATTCGCTTAGTAGTCAAGGGTTTTCAGCAAAAGAAGGGGGTTTATTACAATGAGATCTTCTCACCAGTAGTGAAAATGACAACCATCAAATTGGTTTTGAGTCAGGTAGCTGTAGAGGGCTTACATCTAGAAGAATTAGATGTTAAGACAACATTTCTACACGATAACCTTGACAAAGAAATTTATATGACACAACCGGAAGGGTTTCAAATTGTCGGGAAAGAAAACCGGGTCTGCAAATTGGAAAAGAGCTTGTAAGGCTTAAAACAGGCACCCATGTAGTGGTACTTGAAATTTTATAACTTCATGGAAAGGTCGGGGTACAAGAAATGTCAAATGTATTATTGCTACTATTTGAAGAGGTTCAAGAACTCATATCATTTTACTACTCTATGTAGATAATATGTTGACTGCAAGGTCAGATATGAAAGAGATCTGCAAGTTAAAGAAAGAAATGTCTAAAGAATTTAAGATGAAAGACTTGGGTCCATCCAAACAAATATTAGGGGAGCATTATCAGAAATAAAATGGATGGATTCTTAACACTATCCCAAGAAAAATACACAGGAAAAGTGTTGGAAAGATTCCAGATGAATAATGAAAACACCAGGTCTAGAAACACACCATTGGGAAGTCATTTCAAGCTCACCAAAGATCAATCTCCTAAATTTGAAGAAGTAAGAATAGAGATGACTAAATTCCATACGCATCTATAGTTGGTACTCTCATGTATGCAATGGTGTGCACTCGACCAGATATTGCTCACGCAGTTGGGATAGTTAGTCGGGTTATGTCAGATCCAGGGAAAGGGAAAGAACATTGGGAAGTAGTTAAGTGGATACGTAGATACTTAAAGGGTACTTCTAAAATAGGGTAATGCTTCAAGGGTAAAGATGCAATTCGCAGAGGGTATACTAATGCTGATTTGGGTGGTTGTAAAGGGACATTTAAAAGTACTACCGGGTATGTCTTTACAGTGGGAGGAACAATAGTTAGCTGGATGTCCAGACTTCAGAAAAGTGTAGCTCTATTAATAATAGAGGCTGAATACATGGATGCTGTTGAAGCTAGTAAAAAGTTAATATGGTTAAAGACCTTTCTTGAAGATTTGGGTAAATAGCAGTCTGATTACTCATTGTATTATGACAATAAGAGTGTTGTGAAACTTGCCTAAAATCCAGTCTATCATAGAAAAACAAAGCACATTGAGATGAGGTATCTCTCAGAGAGTAATGGAGCAACCCGTCTAAAGAACATCTCAGGTGCGAAGAATCCAGCCGATATGTTTACCAAATCTGTGATGCTGGATAAGCTGAATAGCTTCAGCTAGCCTTCAGGAATCAGCAATAATGTTGAGAAGGAGGGGGTAGCTACGGGGTGCAAAAATCAGAGTGATTTTACAGAAGTACAAAATAGTTGAGTGCAACTAAACGTGTTTCGAAGCCTCCAAGTCGAAATATTGTTGGGTCTAGGCTTCAGGTGAATTATTTGGAGCAGTTGGGCTCGGCCGACCCAAGTTCTAATAGGCCCCAGTTTAGTTAGATTATTAACTAATGGGATTAACTCTAATTGTAGTTTATATATACTTCTCATTGTACTTGTAATTTTTATCACTCAATAAAAGAAAAACCCTAGTTGCCCCAAGAGGACGTAGGTTGCACACCGCGACCGAACCTCTATAAATCTCTTGTATCTCTGTTTATTGTTTATTGTTCTTTATTTGTGTGTTTTGTACCGGTTTGATCCTAACATTTGAAACCAATGAAGAATCCCACCATTGAACCAATTCATTTGTGTTACACCTTCTAATTTTTGAATGAAGTCCACGTGGTAAAAAATTGTTAAAAGGTCTATCCACCTTGATTTTACTTTTCAAGAGCAAGTAATTTATTAATGAAATGGTTCATAGAACTTAACTATGATGGATAGTTTATACCCCTCACCCGCCTACCACCCACCGTTGGTTGCACCTTTTCGCAAGTATCTTTATCGTGGTGTTTTTCTGCCTACAACGGGCGGGTATTTATATGTCATCCTTTACTATTTGTATGCAACAAAAGCACATAATAACCGGTCTTAGGGTGCAAGGAGTCATAGTGGGAACAAGAACAAGGGGTCGAGGTGGTGTGGAAGCCGAGCTGCTACACCGCCCTACCCACTCGGCTTAGCCATTGGGAAAGTGGCCATCGGCCTTTGCACACTAAGATAGCTGTTATGTAACGACTCTATATATTTATTTTATTCTAAGGGCAACTTAAAAATAGTTCTCTTAGAATTAGTTTTATTTTATATGAAAATCCGCTTGATTTACATAATTTCGAGACATGTTCACAATTGTTAACTCATTTCTCTCAACAAATCCATCATCCAAAACAGAGACATAACCCTTCAAAGATTCACGCAAGAATAAAGATAAGTCAAAAGCTCATGGTGGAGCGTTGAATTCTCAAAACCGGATGAATGTTGACCCTTGCCAACCACCACTACTTGCACTATGACAAATATGTGATGTTGAACCCTTTTAACAATCCCCTCCAAATACTCAAGATTTCCACGACAACGCCATCAAGGATAGCGATGATGACAATGTTAATATTGTTGCCGACATGCCACCAAAAGAGCTACGAAAGGCTAGTACCTCTCGAGAGAATTGTCATGGTGGATAATCAAATGAAGACATATGACACAATCATATTTCTAGGGTTGAGTTATGTAACAAGTGTAGGGGTGTAGTGATGGAGTTTTTTTCCTTAGGCTTGTGAGATATCTTATGTTGCTTCCCTTTCAGGCATGCAACACAATGATCATCACTTGTAAACTCTTTCTTTGGCATTCCAGTTACCAAATCATGCTTAATTAATTTATTCATGTTCTAAAAGTTTACATGGCACATTCTTTTATGCCATAGGAAAGACTCATCACTATTTGTTTTAGACGTAAAGCATGAAACTTCTCCGGAGGGAGATGTTTCTTGCAAATCCATCTTATACATGTTCCCTTTCTTGGGGGCTCTAAGCAGAATGTGCTCATGAGGAATGACCACACCAGGCTTGAGAACAATGTACTCATGTTCAGTAAAGAGCATGTTATGACTCTAATCACAAAATTGGGATACACTCAGAAGATTGTACCCAAGCTCCTTGACAAAGTTTACCTTTTCAATGCTGAGCTTACCATTTGTGACCTAGCCCCTTCCTAAAATGTAACCACCATCATCTCCTCCAAAAGCAACTGGTCCTCCATCAATCCTTTCAAAGTTCTGGAGTAGTGACCTATTGCCTATCATGTGCCTGGAACAACCACTGCCTATGATCTAGACACTTTTGTTTGTCTTTAGCTGTCCTTGCACAAAGAAAATGATTAGTTACATTTGGAAACCCAAGCCTTTCTTGTCTTGGGCTCATTAAGAGAAAGGCAATATTAGTAGATCTTATGGTTGTGATAAAAGGATCTTGAGCTATTGTTGATGGAAAATTCTCAATCACTTGGTCTTTCTTAGACTTCCACACCACCTTTGGAGTCTTGGACTTGACCTTCAAAACTTCAGAAGCTTTGATGACTGAACCTTCGGAAGATTCTGCAGACACTGCAGCAGACTTCAGTGGTTCGGAAGAATTCCTTTCTTCCGAGACCAAATTCTCTTCCGAAGGTAATTTTCCACTTGCCTTCTTCTTAGATTTGGAGCTTCCGAAGGAAATAATTTTTCCTTCCGAAGCTTGAATCTTCTTGAAACCCTTTGAAGTCTTTGTCTTGGTCATATGGACAATACCTTTAGGATTGTAAGGACAATCCTTAGCAATGTGAGTGGTAATTTCACACATGACACACGCCATTTTTTTCTTCACAAGAGTCTTCTGCTGGGACCAAGACTGTCTTTGGTCACATCCCTTCTCCACCTTTATCTTTGCAGATGCTGAGACAGTCCTTTTGAGCTGGGAACTGTTCTTGTAGTTTGATGGTCCAGGCTGTGCAGCAGTGGTACACAGCAGATCAGTCTTCTTCTTGTTGCTGAGATGATTTGAACAAGAACCCTACAGAGTTGATGTCTTGGAGTTTGATGTCTTCAGTCCTTACTACTTCAAACCCTACAGAGATGAAAACTTGTTTCTGCTTAGAGTCAAAAGTAGCCTCGATCTCTTGAGCCTTCCTTGCTTTTCTTTTGCTCTTTCTGATCAAGTTCTTTCTCATGGACTTGGTCATCACAGTCTTCTTCTTCTCCTCAGAAGGATAATGGCCCTTCTTATAATACTCCTCTTCACTCATCTTAGAGGAATTCTTCACTATCTCTTCTTCATCCTCTTCACTCATAGGATCTATGAGAGGAAGCTCATCTTCACAAGTTCCACACCTAGGAGGTCTTACAGACAAGATTATGTGTGGAGGAGCTATCTCATAGGATCCCAGTCCTTGCCTGTTTTGATAGCACACCTTGTTGTGCAGGGATGAGGATATCATGTTCTTGAA
>BJCM01211314.1:0-26078 GCA_018326385.1 Flaveria bidentis
TACCCCACCTAGAGGTTTTACAAGTCTGAATGATGTGTTTACTAGGTCTGAGGTATTAGAACAGATTCCTTTTGAACCACCTATTTTCAATGAATCAGAGTTATTGCTGGTTGAAGAGCCACTCAACTATGAGCAAGCCAAGGGCAGTCTTGAGTGGAGAAGGGCTATGCAAGATGAGATTGATAGCATAGAGAAGAATGGGACTTGGAAATTAGTTGAATGTCCAAGGAAGGTGAAACCTATAGGTGTTAAATGGTTGTTCAAACTCAAAAGGAATGCAGATGGTAGGGTTATCAAGCACAAAGCTAGATTGGTAGTGAAAGGTTATGTTCGGAAGTATGGAGTTGATTATAAAGAGGTATTTGCTCATGTTGCTAGGTTAGAGACTGTGAGGTTAATTCTAGCCTTAGCAGCTGCAAAGAAGTGAAAGGTTCATCATCTGGATGTCAAAACAGGATTCCTAAATGGAGATTTAAAGAAAGAAGTGTATGTGACACAGCCAGAGGGTTTTGTGAAATCAGGCAAGGAAAGGTTGGTGTATAGGCTCATTAAAGCTCTATATGGCCTTAAGCAGGTTCCTAGGGCTTGGAATGAGAAGTTGCATGATACCTTAATAGAATTTGGTTTTATGAGGTGTCAACAAGAGCATGTTGTATACATAAATCAGTCTGAAACTGGATCAATAATAATTGGAGTATATGTAGATGATCTCTTAGTGACTGGTTCTAGTATAAAGATGTTAGAAGACTTTAAGGAAATGATGATGTCTAAATTTGAAATGACAGATCTTGGATTGCTGAATTATTACTTGGGTATAGAAGTGAAACAGGAAGAAGATGGTATATTCTTGAATCAATCTGGGTATGCAAAGAAGATTTTAGAAGAACATAACATGTGGGAGTGTAATTCAACTAAGGTTCATATGGATCCAGGGTTGAAATTGGGAAAGGATGAAGATCAAGATGTTGTAGATTCTACTTTGTATAGGAGAGTTATAGGATGTTTGAGATATTTAACTCAAACTAGACCTGATTTGAGTTACTCAGTGGGGATAGTTAGTAGATTCATAAAATCTCCTAGAACTACTCGTTGGCAAGCAGTTAAACATATTCTAAGATACTTGAGAGGTACTTTTGAGCATGGTATTTGGTATAAATATGGGAACATGGATGAGTTAGTGGGTTACAGTGATAGTTCTCATGCTCCTACTAAAGGCTGATGGTAAGAGTACTACAGGTATGGTGTTCTATTATGGAGGAGGACCTATTAGTTGGGTCAGTCAAAAGCAAGATATTGTTGCTTTATCATCTTGTAAGGCTGAATTTATAGCTGCTACTGCATCTGCTCAGCATGTTGTTTGGTTGAAAGGTGTGTTGGAAGTGTTAACTAAAGTTAGAGCAGGGCCAGTTTTACTACATGTGGATAATAAATCAGCTATTCAACTGATGAAGAATCCTGTATTTCATGGAAGATCTAAACACATAGATGTTAGATATCATTTTATAAGGAGTTGTGTTGAAAGAGGTTTAGTAGTGATGAAACATATTAGTGGAGAGGAGCAAAGGGCTGATATTCTCACTAAAGCTCTCTCAAGGCTGAAATTTGGTGATATGAAAAGAATGCTTGGAGTAGGCTCAATAAAAGAATTAAGGGGGTGATTGTTAGTAATTCTTTGTATTGTTTTGTTTTCTTCTTTAGTTCTTGAAATGTAATTGTTTGTATAGTTTAGGGGTTGTTTGTGTAAATAGTTGGTTAGTCCTTCTAACTGCTATAAATAAGTGTTTAGTGTGTAAATTGAAGGTGATTTTCAATAATAAAAAAACGATCTTCATGTTCAGTTTATATCACATATTAAGTTATTTACCATTTCTATATAGGGGAAAACGCGAAAAAGTAGAAACATACCCCCATCTCAATATCTCAAGGCAATGACAATGCTTCACAAGTTCTGAAACACCAAATGAAGTGATGTTACTGCAGCGACTGCATAAGAATATTATATGAGTTCACATAGCATACAAAAAGTCAAAGGTAACCAGGTATGACTAATATTCTGAATTCACCTTATGTCCATCGCTCTCACATGATTGCAAATCTCTACCACTTTCAGCAATCCGATGTCGGTAACTTCTGAATCTGATAAATCAAGAACTTCCCATGAGCTCTCTGCCAATGCAATGATGACGTCATCATTTAGCAACTTTCTTCTTCTTGCAATGGCTGTAATTGCCATCTGATAAGTTGATCATTCAATTAAAGATTTCAGACTACACCACAAAATCCTTTTAAAGAGATATATTCAAGTATCTCTGACAAGCAAGTCATTTAATCATGCCGGTTTTTATGAAGCAATGAAAATATATTAAAAAAAAACAAAATTATAAAGTTACAAACTAACAATGCCAAACTATATACATACCAACTAATAGAATAAAAAAACTAAACCTGCAATTCTATGCACAACTTAGACGCCAGTAATCATAACACAACTAAAATACCTACCTTAATGTCTGACGGGAAACTGGTTAAAACCTCTAAATCCTCAATAATATCATCAAGATGTTTGCCTATCATTCCAAGACACAGGCTTACCAGAGCAGGCGGCCTTCTCATCTTTAAAGGTGACCCTGCACAACCACAAAACAACTTATAAGCAAGATAAAATCAAACAAACAAAACACATACTCCTTCCTCTACAAAAATACAGTCCAACATTAACTTTCCAGTTCCCATCACAATCTTGATTCATCTTCGTAATTTCATAGCAATTGGAATATTAATCTTAGAATAACTCAAAATCACAATCTCATCCCTTTGACATTGAGATGTACCAGTGTCAAAAAACAACCTGCATTCTCTTATTGAACGAGAAGAAGTACATACATCCATACACAAAACCAACGCCGGAACAAGAAATAACAGCTACTTAAACAATCCAACTCATATATCCAACTTCATTTACAGTACATTTCATACGTACTCATCCTGCCCTATAAACGAAAAATCTAACATCAATTTCCAGCTAGTGCACCAATTTCATCAACAAATAGTAAGGTTTCAAACTAAAATCCTAATAGAAATCCATATAAATTACAATATTAAATGTACGCGCAATCAAAAACCGATAATTTTCAGATATAAACTCACAGGATGATTGCAGCGAAGGATAATAGCTCTTCGATAACTTGTTAGGGTTTTTGGAATCGTAATTCAAATCGATGTTCTGAACGGATTTCTGTACGGCCTCTAAAGACTTTCCTCTATCCATCAAACGGTGTAACAATCGCCTGATCGGAGACTGATCGGAATCGGAGTTCCGGTGAGATCGCCGGAGATCGGAGGAAATTGGGGGAGTGATATCGTTCGTTTCCTTTTGGTTTTATCTGTTGTGCATAACCGACCTTCGATAAATTGGAGAAGTCTGAATCACCCCCCTCAGGTTTCAATATTTTCATATTGAACTGTTCGTTTTTTGAGTGGTTGAATCTGCATGTTTGTCTAACAGACTATGGTTTTGTTTGTTTTTTCTGCGGCAAAAGATGTAGATAAAATGTCTGGAGTCTGTAAGAACAAGTTTGTTTGTTTTTTAACATCTGAAGACTACTATAACCTTAAACCAAATCACTAATCATACAAACTAAAACCACAAATCAAACAAAACCTTAAACCAAATCATAAATCATACTACATAAACCACAAATAAACTAAAACCTTAAACCAAAACACAAATCATACTACTAATATCACAAATCAAATAAAATGCTAAACTAAATCACAAATCACCATCTAATATCACAAATCAAACAAAATCTTAAACCAAATAATTGATCATATTGACAAATATCACAAATAAATAAAATACTAAACCAAATCATAAATCATCTTACCAAATCACAAACCATGCTTCATAAATCATAAATCAAACAAAAACTTAAACAAAATCACGAACCTTGAAGGAGGGCGGGGACTATTGTGAGGTTAATGGCTGCAGGCGGCGACATACCACAGGTAAGTGGCTGTAACAATGACGGGCGGCTGCAGGGGGAGGGGGCCGCGGTGGTGAGGGGAAGGAGATGGAGGAGGAGGTCGACGGTTTTGGGGTATGAGAAGGGACAACAGGTCGATTCTTTAGGGAAAGTGGGAGAATTTTTTTGTATTGTGTGATTAAAATGTTAGAAGAGGTTAGAAGATATTATAAGAAGTTGTGTAATGTCTTCTACACTCAAATCTCATAAAGATCTTTTTTGATGAAAGGTATTTCGAATAACAAACAATCTGCAGAGCTCAACATCTATGTGTGGTCTGTGCGACACAAACAAAAAAGATCAGTAAATGTTTCTCAAAATAAACAAACATCCCTTATATGTTTTGGGGGGCACAAGCCACCTGACTTACCACTCTGGTTGCGTATACAACATGATGATGTGATTGGGGATGCGCTAAAGGGGTGTGGGTGTGGTCGCGGGTTAAAATGGACGTTGGAGTTTCTTGGGTTTCAAAAAAAAGAGTCGTTAGGCTCATGAAAATAAAAAAATGTATTTTTACATTTTTTGATTTTTACATGTATAATATTTTCTATGTATATTTTAATGTAATATTTTGTTTTTAATATTCGTGTATTTAGATTGTTTTTAATAAATTAAATAAATTAAGTGATTGGTTAAAGCCCTTGATCATATGAATCACAACATGTGTATCTACTTGATCAGGTGTTCTATCTAGTATCCAATTAGTATTTAGTCAACACCATATTAGAGGATAACTTAAGCCTGTATTTTATTTCACAACACATAGTCTCACGAGACTAGAAACTTCAACCGCCTAAGAAAGTATATGATGAGGGATTAGGTCTAATAATAAAACTGTTATAATTATTGGTGATACTTTTTTAGGTGGATAGTTTAAGCATTGGTTTGTGACTAATTGGGGTAAATTAATTGTGTAGATTAAAAATGTGTACGAGTTTGTCGTGAAAAAAATGGTTATTAGGTTTTAAAAATCTTAACTTTCATTTATTGGCAGGTGTTAATATTAACTCAAAATATAACGTACTTACAACTTTGATCTTATTTTATTCTAATAATCATTTATTAACTAAGAGTTAACAGTGCTTGTTTTTATGGTGTTGACTACTTATATAGCCAAAACACTAAGTAGAACGTTAAAATCGCTCATCAGCTATGTGTTTGGAACTTCTACACCCTGACACACACCAATCTCCATCACCTGTTCTGAATCGCTCGACTCGTTGGAAATAGATTTCAGATGACGATTAAAATTAAACACCAAAAAACGAACCTAGTGGAGGTTGGGCGGTGATGGAGTTGAAAAATGGCTCAAAATTGACCCAATATCATCAAGAAATTTAACGAGGGGTAAGTTCTCAAATAGATTGAGATTGTCGAAGGAAAATAAGTTGAAAATTATAAGTGTCTGTAAATATTTTTAAGTTGGATTAATCACGACTAATAAATGAAAATTAAAATTATTAATCAAATAACCATTAAAAAGAAACCTCTAAAGAGTATACCTGCCTAACACATTTACTTTTCTTTTTGTTGCCTACCATATTCGCTAGCTAAAATCCCTTTTTTTAGTATATCAATATGTGCGGGGGATTAAAGAAAAAATAAAAACCCTATAGATTAAAATTAAAGAAATTGACGAACCTAATTCCTAGAAAAAAAAACTTGATGAACAAATGTTTTTAAGTTTTCATAAAATGACAGAAATATATAAAAAAATATACTAACAATATGTTAGATAAATAATGTAAGAAAAGAAGCAACTTGATATTTTTAAAGAAGTCGATGAAGCAAATCCACACCAATTGTAAATCAAGCTTCAAACATCTTTTGAAATCATGTGCTTAAAGAAGATGGAACTACCTCTTTTTCGACTGATACTTCTTAACATAGGATTACCGGATATGGATTATGTTCATTAACATTATCCAAACAAAATACGAGCTATTAGTTATTTATCAAATAGTATATAGCAATCAGTCATATAATCTAATGTTATTAATACATGTTAGAATGATATACATTTTCAAAAGACAAATGGTTGTTTGGGATGAATTAATAAAGTAAATGCGTGAATGGAATGAACGGCGGAATATAATGTGCAAAATAATGAAATGAAATATTACTATATCATCATCCTATTTCGTTACCGAACGAGAATTAAATAATTCATAACTTTGTGTTGTTTGATAAATAGGAAAAAAACGAAACAACGTAATACACTGGTCGTGATGGTTGATGATGATGTTGTTGTTGTTGGTGGGAGTGGGTGGTGGCAATGGCATGGATTGGTGGTGTTGGATTGTTGGTCGACGGTGAATGTGGTGGGTGTTGGTGGTGACGGGTGATGTTTGGTGGTGGTGGTTGGTGGAGGGTAACGGCGAGTGGTGGTGGTGAACGTGGTTGTGATGGGTGATGGTAGTGGCGACAGTTGGCGGTGAATGTGGTGGTGGCGGTTAGTGGTAAACAAGATGGTGGTGATAGTTTGTGGTGGAAACAAATGACATACGAGTCAATGAAATAAGAAAAAAACAAGAGTGAGTGAAAAAATGATGTTGGATTATTTAAAGGAACGACTCTATTTGTGTAATCGATAATTTCATTCCATTAATCAACCAAACACATAAATTTGTCATCTATCGTTATAATCCATTTCATTGGTCCGTAACAAATTCCAAAACACAACCTAAATGAGTGGGGTGTGTCACTTGTTAAAAAAGTCAGCTCTTTAGTAACTTGTCTAACTCAAGTGTTTTTTCTCAACATTGTGATTTCTAAAACAATAGGCCGATTCTCTTCAGGTTAGCACTAGTTGTTTCTAATGATCTTGATTACTTGTTTCAATTCAGAATTCGCATATGATTATTATTTGCATTCATACTCCATTGTTTCTTGATTTGATTCATCAGCTTACATACATTACAGTGACACGGGTCGATTAAAATTTTTGAAGGTGATTTCGCCCTTTGAAACCCACTGATTAGTGATCAATTGCAGTTTTGATTCTTGAATTTTGTGTTTTCAAGCTAGGGTTTGATATTAAGTTACGGCATTCAAGATGCTAACTGGGTCGATTAGGGTTTGATAAGAAGCTTGTTTTCCCGTATTTTGTGGTATGTTGAACCGATTGTTTGTTGTTTATTGTGGTAATTGATATCATGTTCGTGTGGAGGATCTCAGGTACGGAAAGCAAGAAGCTTGTTTCTCAATGACACCACTTATAAACAGGTTCCCATTTGTTGCTAATCATCTGAAGAAGATGATAAACAAGCTTAATGCAAGTGGTGAAAAACACCTTATAAAGTCATGGTCTCGTGCGTCTATGATTATTCCTGAAATGGTTGGCCATCGTATTGCTATTCATAATGGGAAAAAACATCGCCCGATTCAGATTAAAGATGCCATGGTAGGACACAAATTGGGAGAATTTGCACTTACACGAGCGCGTAAGCCACAGAAGCAACAGAATGTGAAGAAACCTGGGAAGAAGAAGTGATCGGGTTCAAGATAACCAAGGCAAGAACGAGGGGTGCTCCCTGCAGATCAAGATTTGTACTTCTAAAGGTTCGCATCATTTGTTTTCTGGTTTTTCTTGCGCCAGGTGATTATACCGAAACTTGCTTTTACTTTTAGTTTATCGAGTAGTTTGTGGGTCATCAGATGCTGGGATTCTAAGATTATGGCCCTGGTTCACCGTTTGTTTCACGACCACATTATTACTTTTGAACTTGCTTAAATTTTAGCATCAACCTTGTCTTCCATTTGATATATACATGTTTCAATTTTGTCTTTCTTTATAGTGGATACTACTGGATTTCTACTAGGCCATTTAACACAAAAATAATCAGGTTTTGAGTTGAACAGTCTTAACTTGTTGTCTTGTTTGCTAATCAGGTTGTGTTCAGGTTTTGAGTTGTATTAAAATCAACAGGTCCACCCATCAACCCCTTGAATATCACTATCTATATAACATAAGTTTAACCTATAACCCATTTGCGAACCCTGTTTGCAAACTGTTTAACCTCTAACCTGCTTGGGAATCTTTAACCTCTAACCTGTTTGCGAACCATTAAACCTGTCCATAACTTGATAACAAGTTAGCAACGCATTTGCAATGTTATGACTCGACAACCCATATAGACAAAGGAGTTACTCAGTTACATGGGTAGTGTTTGAGTTAGATGGTTTGAAGTGTGCCTGTTTTGATATGAATAAAAGCGTTCAGATTCATCATTTCAATCTGCTAACTTGACATAACTGCAGCTCCTAGTGTTTTTTTTTAATTTTTTTTTGTGGATAGGGCGGTGAGTAATGATTTCAGAAGTTTTTATAGAATGGAGTTTAAATAACAAGAGTGACATCATGATACAAACGATTTTTAAATGAAAAATTATACGATCTTTCTTTATAATTATAGTAACTCATATTCAAGTATGGGGACACTATCCCATGACATCAAGACTTAAAATCTGATGCATCAGGCTCCGTTTGGATTATTTGACACCGGATGATCTGATCTTCTAGCTTTGCTACCATCTAGTTGCCATTTAAGTTTCTTGAAGCTTTGGTCTGCTGATAAGAAGACGTTGACATTAGAACAGCTTCCCTGGTTGGGTCCCGCTTCTCATCATCGCACAGAATTCTTCATAATTTATCTTCCCATCCTGTCATATAAACAATCAACTATTGTGAGTTTTACTCTCTAACAATACCTTGTGTCATTTAAGACACCATGACAATGAAGAACTTACATTATCAGTATCCACTTCTGCTATTATGTCTTTGATGGTGGCTTCATCTCCCATTCCATAGTTCTTCATTGCTGTCTCTAGTTCATCTGTTGTAATAAACCTAATGTAGAATATAGATCTTAATCACACTCACCCTTTGCATAGTTTTCATTAGAACTAGGTGTTAGTTATGTCAGACTGGTGAGTTGTAAATAGGTCAAAGACATGAACTTTAACCCAAACACACTTAAAATTGTATACCTGAACACAACCCATTCATCTAAACTAGTCAAAAGGTTGATGCAACGTCTCATAAATGGTTTGGCAGGTCAACATGTCTATTAAAGGGGTCAATATGTTAAACAATATGGGTTTAACAAGTCAACCCGAACATGAACTATACGGGTTATATAGGTCAACTCTATCATGACCCTTTAATTAAATGGGTTAAACAAGCCAACCTGAACAACCTACAACCTTATTAATAATTTATTTTCATAAACGACACCCCTAATTAATACCATTAAACTTGTGTATTAATAATTTACATACCCACTATTATCTGTATCAAAATGCTGAAATGCTTTGTACAAGTGTTCTTCCCTTTCCAGCTTGTGTCGATGCATTGTTGCTGTGATGAACTCAATGTAATCAATTGACCCATTTCCATCAACATCAGCCTAAAAACATAAAAAGATTTCTTTAAGCAAGAGGGAATCTGAAAACAACAATCTTGAAGCTTTCGACATTTAAAACATCTTACAGCTTCCATGAGCTGTTTGACTTCAGCTTCTGTGAGCTTTGACCCCAATCGGGCCAAGCCTGTTTTAAGTTCTTCATACGTAATCGTCCCGCTGTTATCAGTGTCTATGTTTGCAAACATTGATTTCAGCCCTTGGATTTCTTCGGCTGATAAATTTTCTGCAATGACCTAGAACATACAAATTATATGTTTATAATATTGCTCCTGTCATGTTTAAAAATGGAAGCTAAGTTATCAGCTTTTTTGGGTACCTTGAGAGCAAGTTTCTTGAGCTTGTTCATAGCTCGGAATTGCTTCATTCGAGACAAAACCGCACTGTCGATTGGTTTGTCCGATGCTTCACCATCTTCTCTTATCCATGGATGTTCTGTACCCATTTGAAAACATTTGAGCTTATCAAATTGGTCAACTGGTTGTGTTTATCTCAATCGGGGTTTAACCAAATACGAAACGAGTCAAATGGGTTAGCATACAGCCTCCTAAACCGTGATGGTCAGTTTTTTTTAATTATTATTACAGTAATAGTATATTGTATCTGTTAATTTAACAGATTATTTCTTGATTTTTACATACCGAGAACTTGAGCAGAAGTTATACGCCTCTTGGGGTCCTGTGTTAGCATCCTGCGGACAAGGTCTTTGGCACTCGGGGAAATTGATGGCCACGGGTCACTTTCGAAATCAATATGTCCTTCTAATACAGCATCAAATATCCCTTTCTCTGTCTCTGCAATTTATTATCCATTTTCAGGTTATAACTTATAACCTAACATTCCAACTGATTATATAAACTACATAAAAGCCTAACAAAATGTTTAAAAAGCATCAGATTACCTGCCCAAAAGGGAGGTACACCACTGAGCAAAATATACAAAATCACACCCGCACTCCATATGTCTATTTCCTTCCCGTAACTTCGCTTCAACACTTCTGGTGCAACATAATATGCGCTTCCAACAACATCGCGGTATAATTTCCCTGCAAGTGTTTGTTCCCATTGTCATAAACAAGATTCCTAGTGTCAAAATGAATATATCAGACAATTTGAGTAGCGTCTCTGCTCTGTATGGGTTGAAACGGGTCAAAATTATGGGTCGTAACAGTCTGGGCCAGTTTGGGTTGCCTTGCCAAAACTTAGTAGATTATGATTAAGAAAACAATATCATCACAACTATAATTTGAATCTTTGAAAAGATTCAACAACATCATGTGTTTATAGTTTAAACAAAGTTTGATCAGTAATACCTTCTTGAATGAACACTGACAACCCGAAATCTGTGGTCTTTAGAAGTGCCTTCTCACTCTTATCAGAAAGCAAGAAATTCTCAGGCTTCAAATCGCGATGCATCACACCCATAAAATGACAAACATGAACCACATTAACAATCGATCTACAAATCGACGCTGCAGCTCGTTCACTGTAATGACCTTTGGCAATAATCCTATCAAAAAGCTCACCTCCTTCACAAACCTCCATAACCAAATGCACAGACTGCTTATCTTCATAAGCACCCTTAAACTCAACAATATTAGCATGCCCACTTAAATGCTGCATGATGTGGATCTCTTTTCGCATATCATCTTTATCGCTTTTCGTCACAAGTTTCTTCTTCGAAATCGATTTACACGCGTACTTTTGACCAGTTGATCTCTGTGTGCAGAGGTATGTTACACCAAATTGACCTCTACCCAATTCTCTCCCCATTGTGTAATGTTGATTAACATCTTCATATGGTTTACCAAGAATTGTGTCAGATTTGAAGATCCTTTTGTGGGTGGCCGGAGGTGGCTGTTTTCTCGGCGGAACCTGGGCTGCCGGAGCCGGAGATTTGGTGTAAATTATCTTGGGTTCATCAGATCTTGCTCTATGTGCATTAGGATTTATCCCGTTTATCCCTCCACTCTTGCTTTTGCTGCTACACAAACCCATTTCAAGATCTCTTGATTCTTGATCCACACAACATAAGAAAGACACCCAAATGGATCAAAACTCAAAAGGGTGTTACTTGATTGTTGAACTGCTGATGAAAAAGGTCAAATATGAAAGTCAAAGCTTCAAGATTGAAGAAATAGTTAAAGTTGCAGGCTTGAGAAGAGGTTGAAGGAAGGGACAATGGGGAGAACGTGGGGAGCTCAAAGGGGTTTAAAAGAAAGAATCTTGAAGAAACGCGGTTTGATTTGGTTAAGTTTGGTCAAAATGAAGTTGTAGTTCAGGTATTTTGACTTTCTAAAAGTCATGATGTTGTCCACCTCATATTGGGGATGAACAAATGTGCTTTGTTTTGTAGCCATTGGAAGGCCTGCCAAATAGTAGAAGCTTTGCATTACTGTTTGTTAGGCTAACTTTTGTATTTGGATTATACATTAATGTTGTAAAATTAGTAGGTTCCTATGAAGTTCATAGTTGTTTAATCTAAAGGAATTTTTAGTTGTTATTTTATCATTTATTTATTTTATTATTCTTTATGCTCCTGACTTTTATGTTGATTAGATGCCAAGAGACATTTTTTTATTGATTTGTAATAAAAGCAATAGTTTATTTTGGAATTAATATATATTATTCTTAAAGAAGAACATGCAGAGTCATGTCACTACAAAAAAACTGCCGAACATACCTCAAGAACCAAACTTTCAAGCGTTTTCGATTAGATGCTTCATGAATAAAGAGAAGGCAATTCAATTCAGATTATTCTTTTTACTACAACTCTACGAAAAACTACGTTAGAGGGCTAAAATGATTTATTATCTAGAACACTTTGATGATCAAGTCAATTGAGTATTCATGACGAGAACATAATATGACTTAACGAGTAAGAGTGAAGAAAAATACTTTCCTTGTTGTGCGGGAGAGCCTCTTATTTATACGAAAGGCATGTAGACTTAACCCTAATAAGCTTATAGCATTGAGCCAGGGTACAATAAGGTGGTATTTCTATAATGCCTAACCGTATGTTGATCATCATTACCATCTTTGACTAAGCGACAATATCAACTCTAATGAACAACATATAAGTAGTGGGTGTTCTAAAAATAATGAAGGTGATCGACAAGTATATTTAGAAGTATGTTTGGCCGTGCTTAATGCATACGAATTTTTTAGGAAATCAAATCTATAAACTATAATAAAAATGTTTTCTTAAGACACGTGTCATTATTTTAGCATATCAAATGACACTTGTCATCATTTTAGCATATAAAAAAATCATTTTCCCGCCTATCTCTCATAATAAATACAAAAGTTATAAAAACAATTAATTTGATTTTTTTTAAGTAAAACATGCTAAAACAAATATATTTATATTTGTTATTGCAAGACCGATGAAAGAGGTCACTTACAACACAACAACACAAAGAGGAGAATAAACTAAACTTAATCAAACAGTGAACTGGATTAATCACAATGATGATACTAAAAACACAAGTAAGTATGAGACATAACAAGAGAACAAGATACACAAGTATATGGTTTTCAAGATTGCAGTATATTGTTTTCTCAAGTTCTATTACAAGTGTTACAAAGCATATAAGAAAGTTACAAGAACCTGAGATACTTATACTACATCTTACAGCCGACCATACTTTGAAGGCCAGCTCGATACAATTGATTAGACACAAAACAAAATCAATTGTAGAGTCAAAAGACAGATTTCCTTTTGACTAGTGACTATGACATGCCATAGCTCACATCCTTATCTATTACAAAAATGATAAAGTACATAAAGTAGAAAGTTACAGACTCATGACCTCAATGTACAGTTACAAAAAACATGAATTTTTTCACCAACTCATGCACGTTGGTGACTTTACAAAGTTGCAGCGGAAAGGGGTCCAGCTTTATGGAAAAGTACATCAGATAAAGCATGTTGTTAAAAGTCTTCGGAAGAAATCTGTCTTCAAGTGTTTGAGCTTCGGAAGACTTTGTCTCTGAAACTTCGGAAGACTTCATCTTTGGCTTCGGAAGATATTGGTCTTGGCTTCGGAAGATTTCACACTTAGAATATTTCTGTTGCATGTGTGAAACTTCCGTAACATTCTTCTTTAGTGTACTTGTGCAGCATGCAGGAGAGACTTTGGGTGTTTGGATTACATCAGCCTCTTCATATAATCTCTACAGTGATTCATGTCTCTCTCTTATTAATAATAATTATTGTAAATAAGTAAACTAAACTAATAAAATACAAAATATAAATATCATTATTTTAATAATTTATTAATACATATTAAATATAGAGTAATAATTTCTAATTCATTATATGTTATAACTTTTAAATATTCATTATATTTTTATTTCACCAATAAATAATAACATCTAGAAAATTAAATATTCATAAAACTATTGATTTTAATATGTTTTATTTATTTAATATAGTGAAGTAATATTTGATGCTTTATGTCAATCAACAAAAGATTTTCTTATAACATCTATATCAACATACAGAAATCAATAAGTATACATAAATGACTAAGTTATGATAACTTTTTGTGATTGAAAAGTTTCAACAGTTATAAAAAAAATTATAAATTTTGGAGGTGGATTTGGTAACATAATAAATTGTTAGTTTCATCCATATTAACTCTTTGACTTTATAATCCTATTACAATCATCAAATGTTACACGCATCCGGATTTTTTTTTTATCTTTTTATGAAAATTGTTTTTCATTGCTTTTCTCATATATTTAAACATTATTTTATAACCAAAAATACATACACTTAAAGACTTAAAAAACGTAAAGGTTTGAGCCATTGTTGGGACAGGATCAGACCGGACGGTCTGAACCGGAATAGGCTAGATGGCCGGTTCGGTTCGACTAGCCGGTTCGTCCCGAATCAGTGGTCGTACCGAGAAACCGGACCGGTTCGAACCGGATTTTGATATTGATTAATTAATTATTTTTTTAATGGATAAAAAAGGAGTGTTGAACCACAAATTAGTGTGTTGGAAATAAAAATATAGTTAAGTTTTATATATAACTAAAAAATACATATATAAATTACTTATATTTAATTATACATATAACTATATGTATAATTATGACGTCATCCGATTCTTAAATCCGGTTGGACCGGTCCGACCATCAAACCAGTAAGGCTTCCTATTCGACGTTTGATCCGGTTCTGAAAACATTGGTTTTAGCTTAAAGAAAATTGTAACCATATAAACAAAAACCATAATCACTATTTATCACTTAAAAACTTTAGCTGAGAGCGAGATTCAGTTTCGTTCATTTGGGCTCTAAGTGCAGTCATTTTGCGGCCCATGAAAGAAGCCCAAATGACAAACCAATGACCAACCTTACACTTCGGTTATGGATTCAAATCAATGACGCCTAACTCTCCTGAGCCCAGTATTTCATATAAACCCATTTCTGAGCCCATGATCTGCAAATAACCTTGAACAAATCTTACCAGCCGTCGTAAAAGGTGTTTGAGAATCGATGATCTTTGGGTGTAACCGAAGCTAGCTGAGCTCGAGCCCAATGATACTTAAGCCTGACCCATTAAAAAATTTGAGCCGGGACTCGACTTGGTTTGAACTTGCTGTTTCAAAATCAAGCTTGACTCGTAACATATCATGTAGGCTTGGGATCGTAACACATCCTTAGAACCATCATTTGAGTTCGTTATTGGTACACGAGAATAATCACGGACAAGTGAGAATGATTTTCTACGTGGGATTCTACATAGGCCCTGAGAATTCTCAGTCACACATTGAGATCAGGTTTGTTCTAGCTTCGTCCACCTATATTGTTGATTTTCATAGTGATTTATAGACTATTAATATAGTTGTATATTTAACTAATAGGATAGAAATAAGTGTATCATATAGATAAAATAAAGAAAATATTAAGTTAAAAATACTAAAATTAGTAATCACGAAAAAAAAGTAGGAAACAAAACTAGTTATTATATAAAGAAAGATAAGCATGAAAGGTAAATAATAGTAACAAAGTTTAGGAATTAAGAAAAGAAAACAATAAACTTATTTATTAGATGAAGTAAAATAAACATAAAAATAATAAGAGTTGACAGAATTAACAAGTGGTGCCACTGTTTGTTTATTTAATATCCATACATGTAAGTGTATTTATCGTAGTTAAAATATTTAATTTCTTTTTGATTTAACTGATTGAGTGTGTTTGTTGTCATATGGATAGGTGACAAGGTGTGGCTCGGGTTTAAGGTGATGTTCATTGTATGGTATAACATTGGGTATTGCTAGTGTTTAATGAGAATTTTAATTTAAGAAAGTAAGGACTTCTATAAAACTTATTATCCTTATATATAAATTTTAAATAGAAAATGAGAAGAGGACAACAATAAATTTGGTTTATCAAGTGATAGAAGAAAGTAGCAACCCATGAAAAATATTTGTTTCTTTAAATGACAAGATCACAACAATAAATGAGATCATTCAATTAGATCACTCAAAAGAGTTTTTCTATAACTAGTTTAAATCCATGTATTACATGGATGAAATACATAAAACATATTAAAATCATTAGTGTTATAAATATTTTATTTTCTATATGTTATTATCCATTTGTGAAATAAAAATTTAATGAATATTTAAAATTTATAACACATAATAAAAAAGAAATTATTACTCTATATTTAATATGCATTAATAAATTATTAAAATAACTAGATTTATATTTTAGATGTTTAATAGTTTAGTTTACTTATTTACAATAATTATCATTTAATATGAGAGAGACAAGAAACACAAATATAAATATATTTGATTTAACATATTTTAATTAATAAAGAAAAGTCAAAATAATGGTTTTTAAGATTTTTGTATTTATTTATTACGAGAGAGATGTGAAAAAATGAACTTTTTGTTATGTTAAAGTGATTACACGTGTCATTTGATATGTTACAATGATGACACGTGTTTTAAAAAAATATTTTTTTATTATAGGTTATAGATTAAAACAATATGTTTTTAAATCCATACAAGTAATTAAGTGAAATTTGATGGTAAAAAAATGTTGTTGAAAAAGAAAAAGACAAGTCATTTATTTCATATTTTCCTAAAAAGCATCGGAAATAATGTGAGTACTCAACATATACATTTATGCATACATAATACAACACTGTTATATAATAGTGTTGGTTTAATAGTCTAACTATATGGTTATAATAATAAAAATAACATAGCATATGGTAAACCAACATAACTATAATATAAAACAATACAATTGTAACACACTGGATTATATTTTTTATAAGAATGTTGTTTTATAGAAAAAATACATAACAATACTATACTCGTATTAATTTTTTTTTAGTTTTGTGGTATACGTATGTTTTATTACAATAACAAAAGTATGTAAACTTATTTGTATATTAAACAATAGCGAAACTTGATAAAATATTTTTTTTTAAAAAAAACCCAACAATTGTGGCTTTTCCCCATATTGCCCCTTTTAGCTATTAATAATTTTGAAATCAAAGATAATTATTAAATTAGTCTGTTCAGAAGTTTATAATGTTTTCTATATGGTTTGGGCAAATGCAAATAGAAATCTATTTGATTCTCACTATATGTGTGTAAAATAAAGCACTTAATCGTTTAAAAATGAAAACTTTTACCAACCAATCAATTTTATTATTATTTTAATTAAAAGTGGCATCTAGAAATTATACTCTCTCATGTAGGTAATTATCTCAATTTATCTGGGAAAAATAATCTAAGATTGATGATGAAGATATAAGAAACCGAAAATCCAAATAAAAGAACATGAAGAACACGAAGAAATGATTTTCTTTGTATGCAACTGATACCAATTATAATCTTTTTCCTTTTTGTTTGCTTACCAGGTTAGTTTTTCATTGAGTTTGTTTTTCATGCTCTTCTTTTTTCAAGTCTGTTTCATTCATCATAATGGTTCTTTGGTTTTCATCATGTTTGTTCATCATAATAGAACACTAAAAAAACAATGATAGTTCTATTATCAGTTATAACACATACATAATTTGTTATTATCTATATTTAATTCAGTGATATATATATATATATATATATATATATATATATATATATGTGTGTGTGTGTGTGTGTGTGTATGTATATATATGTATGTAAAATTCTACTATTACACATATGTAATTTTGTTTATGTTATATAATTTATATCATTACATATATGTTATTCTGTTTCATGTTATTAGTTTTTATTATTACATACATATAATTCTATTTTTCTCTTCATTTTATTTTTAATTTATCCAAAAAATAATCGTGGAAATCAATCTTTTGAAATATATATGTGTTTGAGAAACAAGAAGCTAATAGATGGTAGAGAGAAATGAATAATCTTAGGAAAAATATTTTAATAGCTGGTAGTTTCTAGAATTTAAAAATGAAAATTACTTTACTATTGTATTATAAATAACTAAACATATCTAACAAAAATTTCAGTTAATTACAATATGTCAATAAAGTCATTGATTGATGAGTTTTGTTATTTGTCTCAATAGTTTGTTTTTTTATGAACTCTCTTATCTTCTAAACACGCCTGTTTCAGTTAATTACTCATATGTATGAGATATGAGGCATGCAGGGCCCTTAAATGGTCTTGTGTAATTACATATTACATGTTAGCAAATGCTCATTATGAGAAACTAAAGTATTAAATTTAATTAATTTAAGGGGCTGATTTGAAATAATAAATACTCAATAACACTTGCTGACAACTATTTAATTTCAATGCTTCAATAACTAACCATTGTATTTTTTAAATCATATGATAAATATAGTTATTTTTATACTGTTTTGGCATCACCTGACACCTAATATAGGGTTTGCAATTTTTGACACGACCACGAATTAGGTTTTGAGTTGTCATATCTTAATTGTTCATTTATTAAACATATTGAATTCAAGTTGACTTGTTTAAGTAAACATGATTTATTGGGGGTTAACATGTTTAACACATTTAATTAAACATGTCGACCAACCATAATGTTTAATCAAACAATTTATCAATTTATTACAACCCACCACCAAGGTTAAAACTTTTGCAACTTGATTACCATCCATAAATTTGTTTGACATGTAATTTAAAAAAGTAGATTGAGTCGTGAGTTACACTACATGTATTAGTAACTGAACTGAAATTGCAATGAAGTAGATGCGAAATTGTACTTATCTTTTATATCACAGTAATATGAAACAAAACTTGCTAATTAATGTATTAACAACTAAGTTATAATTACATTACATATATATTAATTCATGATGGAGTTGAATAGTAAAAATATTATTTGCTTATTGAATCAATTACTTTTGTTTCTGTATTGTTTGGAAAAAAACCTCAGATTATATATTAAAATTTGTTTATTATTTGGATAAATATATCGGGTTAAATATATTATAATTTATTTTGACTGTATAAATACGTTTCAACGTAAATTTAATTCAGAAATGAGCCGAGTCAAATATAATTTGTTGCAATCAATGATATAAATACCTTTTGACGTAATTTTGTTTAGAAATAAATCGGGCACAATTGTAATATAGATAATATAGCACGTCGCATAGGGCGCCGCTGCAGAATTTTTATGTACATTTTGAGTTGTTCCACGTTTCGACATAAATTTATTTTAGAAGAGTCGTGTCAAATATACAACGTTTTCATTCAACGTATAAATTCGACTTATTCTACGCTTTGACTTAAATTTTGTTCTGAATTAAGTTGAATCGATTGTAGTATATACTTTCTCATATCACGTACGATATAGCTATAATGTGTTAAAAACCAAAACCAGTTACTATAAAGTGATAAAATTTTAGTGATAATAACAACCAACATAATATTACAGGTCATTAGTGCTTCGATTAAATAATGATAACTATTACTTCTATCAGTTCATTATACTTTTAAATTGACATAACAAAATATAAATAAAAACAGTGGAATATTAAAAAGGTTATATGATTATCAACATCCATTGTATTTATCACTTATTTTACATTAAAATTTATTTATTATGTTTAACGGCAAACACATACGTACCTATTGTTTATTTTGTGGAACTTGAACCCGTACTAATTTGATGAAGATAAACTCCACGGGCATCGACGCTATCTCAATTTATAATTTTTTTTATTTAAAACGTAAGAGAATATAGTTTCATCTTTTGGGGTTTGAGCCTCATAAATTTCATCGATGAGTTTGTTAGGATGTTGAACATCAAATGTGACGTAACGTCCTTTCTTACATAACATGAACCATGTGTTCATGTCAAAAACTGATGTAGGAGATGGATATGAAGTAAGATAACATGCAATCATGAAAAGTTAGTTTATCATCTAAAAACATATAGGGTAATTTTTTTAAAAATAGAACTTGATTTTCTAAACCTTTAAATTTGTTACAAATATCGTGTGAAATTGTCAAATTGTTAACGAAAAGGATCAGATAAACACATTATTTTTCATAATTTCAGTACATAAAGAAATATTTATAAAGTTAATTTGGTACATACAATTCGATATGTAACAAGTTTAATATATTTTGACGTCATCCTAATAGAACTATATGATTATTTGTAAATAGTACATATAACCTATACACGCCATATATGTAGATACACATGACACCCACACTAAAATACAATAAGATACCAGTGTATGTCATCTAGCAGACTAGCATTCCTTTTAAGGTGCCACCAAAGTAACACTTTTATGTGTTATTTTTCTCCAAATTTTGATTTAATAGTTGAATTTTAAATATTTATAGTATAATTATCTATACTATTATATAAGCATTTAATACTATTATATAAACATTTGATGATAACACAATTGTAATTTTGCTCAAAGGTTAAGATATTTAATACAACTTTTAAGAATAACTTTTACAAGTGTTTTATGTAACAATTCATGATTTGTTCTTATTTAATAATATTATCTTAAATACACATGAAATTATTTAATTTATTATTTCAAGTATTATCTTTTTATACTATTTAAATATACATTTATTATTTATATTTTTATAACAAATAAGTACTATTTTATTGAAATTACTTAAGAATATAATCACTAAATATTTTTATAGTTATAATAATACTAATACCTAAATATATCTTGAATTCGAGTAAAGTTTACTTTCTTTTTCTTTTAACCACTTTACAATACAACCCATTAATATTAATAAAGTTATCATTTATGCATTCAGAATTTTTCTTTTTTGCTTTTTGGATTCATTTTTATAGTATTTTTTCATAATATACTTTTTTTAATCAACATTAGCATGTGAATTTTTTTACGTATTTGATAATAACATATAAATCTTCAGAATTAACAATTAAGTCTCTCAACTTTTACAACCCTTGTCCTAGCCCGCATAACACGGGTCACGCCCACTAGCATCTTAAATCAATGAATTTTCATATTTACCTCAATATATATTTACTAATAGTATACAACTTAATATTTACACTCATATCTATTTTATACATAAATAATATATGTTTTATATGGATGATTTATATAATCAAATGTTCAACTCATACCCCAAAAAGACTATTAGAGCAGCTCGTTACTTATTTTCATTCAAACAATATAGAAAAATAAAACATTACTTTGTAAAATTTTTTAACTTTTTTCTAAAAACTGATCTTCACATCTATATATCATTATCTCAATTAAATAATATTATTTCATTTTTTTAATATTATTCTCTCTTTTCCCATCACATACACTTAGAAAAATATTTTAAAGAAAGATATGACTAGTGAATCCCTGTATTAGGGGAATGATGTTGTTTTCCTCTAAACATATCTTTGCTCCAACCTTTAAAACACATAAAACAACTAACAACGTTACTATTCAGATAAACACAAGTGAATTTGGGTTTAACAGCACATTTATTTCTATACAAAAAGCGAGTGTAAAACAAAAAAATTAATGAACTTTGAGTTGGAGGTTGGTAAAATGAACTAAATGAACAAAAAGGTGACCTAACTAAGACAAAATATTGAGGGTGGCTAGAAATTCAAACATAAAGATTACAAATTTGCTCATCATCTTACATTAATGTATAATCACCTTACTATTTAAACTAAATCTAATCTTAAAATTAAAAAGAGAAAAGATTCGCATGCAGAAATGCCTAACTCAGAAGTTAAAAGATAAACTTGAAAAAAGATGACGATGTATATCAAAACTAAAGATAAATATGAGAATTATGAATATAACTAAGTCATGTGTTAAGTATTTTATGATTGGATTAGATTGAACTTTAGACATTTGTTTCCATATTTTTTATAACGATTAAAGGTGTTTAAATAAATATATTTTCAGACTCAAATATCAATCTCGAAGCTAAATACATTTAAGAAAAACAACTGCGGTCGATGTACGTCTTAGTGATTGGATTTTTTTTATACAAATAAGATTGTGTTTTAAACATTATAAAACTCCTACATGCAATTTAATGGAGAAACTTAGGGTTGATAATTTCTGATTCGTTTATAATACGATTAAACCTATTAAATAAAAATATTAATTTGTAATATTTTACATTTTTAAAATAATTGAGTTAGAAGGCTAGACTTCATTATTTCTCATTCTTGATGCATAAAAACATTTTTAAAAAAATTATAGGCATAAAAATAGATAGTTAAACAAGTCATTATAATGTTTTATACTTGTGTTAATCGTGTAACTTTTAACCTGAAACTCATACTTTTTTCCAAAAATATTAAGTTTGTAATATATATGTAACGAGTTCAGATGATCAAAGAGTCAGCAGAGCTTCTTTATTCGGTAAACATAATGAGATATAGTTCTTGCATTTATGTATAGATATCTTCAATCAAGTACGTACTAGTGGCCATAAAGTGCGGGATCGAAATCATTTGATGAGTGCTAAAATTATCATATAATTCGTATGCATATCATTCTGTTATCAGTAAAAACGAGAAAGATATCAATTTTATAAGCAAATATAAATTATAGAACTATATATATGTTTTATTTTGTGAAAATACATACACGCTTTCTTAAGAGTTAAGGATTATAACGTTGCACCGTTTTTAAAAACGACAGTTGATGGGTCTAACATTGGCTATACAAGAATCTTGAAAACAACAAAGATTTTGTGGAAATAAATACACTTAAAATATTCAATTGATGACAACTTATTAATTAGTCTCGATGTCACTAGAGCTAATATTATATACTAATTTATTATCTCGTGGATTGAATAAATAAATATTAAAAATTAGTAACGAAAATTTATTAATTATAATATGATATTTTAAAATATGATATGATTAAAATTATGTATAACTAAAGACTATAAATAATAAAGCAATGACATTATTTTCTTTGAACTTTTGCTTTAATTTTTTAAAAAATATTTGTTCTAAATCAAACGCTTTAAAAATATAATTTTCTAAAATTTCTTATTATAACTTTAAATTTTGAATTTTTAGGTTCATAAAAAAATTAATTTCTAAAAACACTAATTTTAAATATTTTGTATTTTTAAAAAAGTTGAATGTTTTAAAAAATTACTTATGTTATACAAAAGATTATTTCTATGGAAAATTACATTTATAAATAGAACTTTTTCTTAATTTATTAAAAAATATTTTAATCTTAAAAATAATTAAATAATATAATTAGTAACTAATGTAAGAATTTAATATGAGAGAGAAGCGTGAAAATTAAATTTAGAAGGTCTAATATTGTGACAAGTGACAACTTAAAACATTCTTTTATAATAGTAGATAGATTTTTAAAAGGTTTAAATTAAAAAAAATATGATTTTTGTTGATTGAGCAACATAGTCTCTGTACATAACTTTTTAATTAAAAAGAGTAAATTCGAAAGAAAATGGTATTTTTTTATTCGCTCAATCTTTTTGAAGTGTTATCTTCTTTCTCCTGTTTTTTAGATATAAAAATATGACATATGCATATAGTACGTGTGTGTATATATATACATATATATATGTATATATATATATATATATATACACACACGCACATACGCATTTAGATAAAGTTCTATTAATATATATTCTTTAAAAAGTTATTTTTAAAATTATAAGATCAAAGACATTTCAATTTATCTTATAAATAATACAATAAATAAGTCGGTTCCTATAACATATATTTTAAAAATAATTACCCCTCTCACTTAATATAAGACTATCAAGCTATGTGTTATGAACATGAGAATAAAGGGCATGCACAACGCATGTAAGAGAATACCGTCACTTAAGAACGAGCCGGGAATGGCCCTTATGGGCGTGATCACCAAACAGACGTATAAACTCTTATCTTTACAAATTTTCATTTCACTATAAACAAAAGACCTAACCACATTTTAGCACATCATCTTTTTAGTTTCACATTTTAAATTTAAAAATGAGTTACAATCGTTAACCCATTACACTCATTCAGTGAGTGTAACTTCACATTATTTGTTACTCACACTTACTAACCATATATATATATAATATATATAGCCTAAAGTTTAACCGACTAGACCAATTATTTGGATATAGTTTTTTGAAATATTCCTAAAATATATGTTTTAGAAAAAAAAAAAAAGGGTTATTCGATTTTAATAATCTCAACTTTTATTTATTGGCTGGGATTAATCTCAACTTTTATTTATTGGCTGGGATTAATCTCAACTGAGAAAATATTTACAATCACTTTTAATTTTGAATTTATTTTCCTTTAATAATCACTTACTAACACAAAGTTAACCCTAGTTAACTTCTTTAATGAAATGAGACTAACTTTGAGTCATTTTTCAACTTCAGCACCGTCTAGTCTCAATTAGATTCGTTTTTCATTGTCTAGCATCCATCATCACCTGAAATCTACCTCTAACGAGTTCGATGGTTCAAATCAGGAGAGGGAGATTGATGGGTTTTTTGGTGCGAAAATTTCAAATTGACGGACCTGATGATATATTTCAACTTTCTGTTTAGTGTTTTGGTCCAAAAACAATCCACGTTATCAAAAAAAAACTAACGGAGTTAACTCTCATTTAGTAAGAGATCGTTGAAAGAAAATAAACTCAAAGTTAAAAGTATCTGTGAACATTTACTGAGTTGAGATTAATCTCGGCCAATAAATAAAACTTGAGATTATTAAAATCAATAACTCAAAAAAAAATAATAATATGTACGTTTTACAAGTTATTTACTTATCATTGAATATCGACCATTGTCTTGTTATACTAAAGCTTGAGCGGTATTTTTCTTCCCACATGTCGCACATAATTGTTTCGGTGTAAATATGTAACTATTTTGTAAAATTTTGAATGTTACCGAAATAATGTTTGTACTAATAATCTTAAATAAGTTTTCTTTATAATTGTCGAATAGATTTTTTTTTTAAAACGAATCTAACAACAAGTGTTTTTAAACTTAAAGTATTCATATCAAGTTTCTTATCACCGTTATTATAATTACACTAAAAATCATCAATTTTAATTCTTTTTTTTTAATTACAAAATAATTTTTTACCTTTATCATTATTTTTTTTCATATCCACTCACAATCACTCTAAAAACAATTAAAAAAACATATATGAGTGAACAGTAACATTTTATATCTCATCAACTCACAATCACTTATAGCTATTCCTTATAATATAAATAACACACTAATAATTATATGGGGGTTTACCTTTATGCGAATGCCCTTAAAGGTTGTTGAATGGAGAATTAACCCGGTTCAATAGTCTGATCTAGTTTCAAAGTCGATCTATAAAGAAAGGGAGAGGAAAGATATTGGTATTTTTCCATTGGTTTTGATTTGTTTAATTTAAAACCATTCAATTAACTAACTATTTTAACGAACCCTATGAAATAGTATTGTAAATCTTTACTGAAAAGTAATTTTTATATTAAAAAAAATTATATATTTTATTTAAAAGATAAAAAAATATGTCGCTTTCTTTAAAGAATACAAGAAAATAGACGAAAATAGATGAAGATAGAGAAAACGATTATGATTGGAGAGTGAACTATAAGGATATAATAAAAGAATACATCGCTTTCTTTAAACTATAAATTATTTAAATACTTTTTATTTAAATAAACCAGAAGTCAAGATAACATCATTTACTATTTATAGGAAATTTCCAGTAGATTGTTGCTATTTACGTCGACATTTTCTTGTCCAAAGCCAAGATATCGATGAGTGTCTCCCATGCGTTATTAATATTTTAAAATGGCTTTATAATCAAAAGTTCAAAGGAAAATTAAATTTTTTATATAGATTGTCTTACAGAATCTATACTTATTAATAAAAGAATAACTTTAGTACCACGTGTCATTCTCTTAAGCCTCTATTTTTTCAATTCCCGCCTAAATATGTATTTGTATTTAATGTTAGTCTAGGTTCATTTGACTAAAAGTCAACTTCTGATACAATATATATTTAAGGAAAAATTGAAAATTTAATCCTAAATTAGAGCACATCTTTTTATGAAAATTAAATCATACCAGATATTTCCTCTTTTTTCAGATAATTAATCAATAATACTATACAAATCATTTATTATTTTCATCATCTA
>BJCM01211315.1:0-13634 GCA_018326385.1 Flaveria bidentis
AATAGAACAACATTATATGGATAATTTGTTCATGAGAAATTATTTGTTTCATTATTTAAGTGAGTTAAATAATAACAAATAAAAGTGTGTTAATGTTATAAAATTAAAAGAGGTTTTAATTTTATAAACTTAGGGGTCAAGAGTGTAAGTTTTTTTTATAAAAATTGAAATGGGGGGAACCAATTTCAAACCAAGTTTCGGCCGCCCCTTTGTGGGGTTGTGTGGAGTCTTTTTTTCTTTGGTTCTACAAGACATTACTCTTGCTTGCACTCTTCCATCTATCCCTTTCTCTCATACACACAAGAGAAAGTTCCTTTCTTCTCTCCCTTGGCTGAAATTTCGTCTTTTGAAGGCTAAAAATTTGGGTTTTGGCTTGGCTATTTCGGATTTGCTTGAAGAAGATCTTGAGTTATGGTGTTCTTCTACCTAACAAGTTAGGTGTTTGCTAAGGCTTGTGGGTATACAAGCTTGAGGACTCCCATTTTGGAGTCTAGACATTCAAGAGCATCATCTTCTTCTTCTCATCCTTACTACAACATCTTGTTCTTGAAAGGTAGTTTCAAGAACACCCAATGGTTGCATTTTTGTTTTTGATAGCATTTCATTTCACATATATATATATATGATACTTGTTCTTGGGTTTTGTTTTTGATTTAAAATGGTTCATTTTTCAGATTGTTAACAACATGTTAAACCCTAATATCCGTTGCGTTTTCTAGTTTAAATGGTTAAACTAGTTTTGATAAACTTGTTACAAAACCCAAAAGTTATAGTGAGAACACTCTCTTTTTGTTTATATATCTTTCATTTCATTATATTATTCATCTACTAGATCATATGTAACAACATTCAACCACAAAAGTCATCCTAGTTAAAAATGTTGTTTTTTCCAATAAAGAGTTTCAAGGATGATAATTTATACAAGAAATTTTAGCATGAACTAAATAATTATTATTCTTTTTAAAAATTAAATATTCAAAGATTCATGTTTGACTAAGTTACTAGTTAGTGACTTTGTAAAAATTCATATAGATTTGTTAAAACTCAAGAGAAGCTACAAAAGGTTATGGGATTTTAAACCTTTACAAGTATTATTATGAATGCTTATATATATTCTTCAAGTTTGTGACACCCCGATCGATGGCGGATTCATCAAGGCGGATGAATTTGAAACGATTGTTCATAGCTCATGGAATTAAATAAGTTGAAATTATAATAGATGTCATTTTCATTGATAAATACCAATCAAATAATTTATTACAATGCAATAAAGATTCAAACAACATAATAAAGTCTTTTATTAAATTAGGTCTAAGTCCTATATGAGCATGAAGAAAATCTCTAAATTGCATCCTGAAATATGTTAAAAATACCGTCAACATATGATGTTTGTGAGTTCTCATGAATTTGTACATACATATATAAACAACTTTTAAGATAGGTTATGAAATAATGCAAGAATATATAGATAGCATAATGATACAATCAAACCTTGACAAAATAATGGCCATAATAAGATATACGATTAGCTAAATATACTTGGTTCCCATGATGAACAAGAATACGTTATCAGGAGCAGACAATAAACTTGGCTTTAGCACCAAATAGACTTGTCAAACCCATAGATCTATAACATCTCTAGGCTAGCAATAGCTAATGATTGCTTTTACAAAATTATTATAATATAATGCTCACCATTATCTTAAATACCCATGACAAAATTTATAAGATGAATTGCATGTGCATTACAAGTATTAAAATATTTTACAATTGTGCATTTATACGGTTAACATGCTTCACCCCAAAAAATATGAAATAAAAATGAAAACAAGGTATAGAAACTCACTTGGTAATTGTAATCGATTTTGAAAATGATAAAATGCTAGACTTGACACCAAATATCCTCACGATTCAATCTAAGGTTTGGTGTCTTAGAATTAGAATAATGTTATGATTGAAGAGTAAACATGAATTAAGGTTTCAATTGAAGTTTGGGGGTTTGATAATTAGGTTAAATAAAATAATATAACCAATTATATTTTCATTCCATAAAGATGGAATAAATTGAATAATGAATCATTATATAAATAGAACAGTAAATATCATTTAAATAATTAATTTGTAATAGTTGATTAAGTAATGATTGAGTATTAAAGTATCAAAAAAGAAACAATTAATTTAATAATTAATTATGAAATAACTTGATCAAAATAATTAGTTGAGTAATTGATTATTTAAAGGTTTTTGCCAAGGATTATTTTTAAATAATTTGAATTAATTTATATTTGATTTAAAATAGCTTATAGAAATTTAGAATATTTAAACGAATTAAATAATTTTTATAACGTTTATTTTTTGTTAAAAGATAATTAAATATAAATTTATAACCTTTAAAATATTCCAGAAATTAATTAACAATTTATGGAATAGGTTTAGCTAATAAAATAATTTTTATATTACTTTAAAAATACATTAAAAATTTTGGACTTAAAAAAGATTTAGAAAAATAGTTCATAAAGAGGTTGGGGCGGTCAAGGGTTGAACTAGGGTCTCAATTATGAGATCCGGTTGATTTACCAATGGACCAAAGCCCGATATTTGTTTAAAGTCAAAACGAATTTTATAAAAACATTGGTTTATTAATTCCCCAATTTCATAGAACCCTAGATTTTGATTAGATCCAAATTGAACCTGAAGTTGATGTTGTTAATCAAATTAAACATGAGGCTTTGATTCCCCATGTAAAACTGATTATATTTGTGTGTGTAACTTACTTGATTAGGAACAAATGGATGGAAAAAAGAAGGATGAACAGTCGTGGTAGGATTGAGCTTGTATTCGAAGATTTGATGTTGATATGCTTCAATTGATGTCGTGCATAGATTCCACAAAGGATTAGGATCAATAATCCTTAACTAATTGTAAATGATAATGTCTATCAGATGGAGTTCAATCGAGTTGCGGGTTGTAATAAAGGTGATGTTCGAATTTGATGTGTCTATGTGTTTGAGTTGCAATTAAAAGCGCGTATAGGTTGAGAACATACATATTGTAATTAATCCTCATTTATATAAGCACGCTTTGAGCGATTTTGAGTTAAGCGAGTTCATAGCTTTTAATGTTAGGTCGGTTTCGAATTGGGTCAAAGATAACTATCAAATGATTTGAATTCAAGTCGGTATTGAGTTCGAAACAGATGCACGAGAGTTAATGGGCGATTTACTTATACAAAATTCGAACGTTTTGGGTGTGAGGTGGCCGCCGAAGATCAGCTGGAGGTGGTGGCCGGAACAGGGGTCGACGGTGGGGGGAAAAGGGAAGGGTTGGGTTTTAAATAAAATTTACAGTTTGGCCCATGTTGTTTAGAATGCTTGTTGTTTTATATAAAAACTCTTTCAATTCAAGTTTTAAGATTTGCAAATTAAACCCTAATCTTTAAAATCATAATTTTTTATATAATAAATCTAATTATTAATAAAACTTAATAAATAAATTGTACAAAGCTTATAAAAACTTTATGTTTTAAATATTTATTTAAACTTAACAGTTATAACCCATAAATGACATATAGAACTTTATAAATTTATGGACTTTATAATTCATAGAATTAGTTAAATAATCTATTTATTGCTTTTCAATCACCAAAATAAATAAGATAGTTTAGGTAATGTGTTTGATTTACAAAGTTGACCCCATGGGTTTGTATTTTCATTTTCAAAATGGGGCAAATATTACAAAGTTATACTTAGTGAGTGGTAACATATTATAACAAAAGTTGGGTTATAACTTGATGACAATTTGACTAAATTTTCATGTATGGTTAAATATATATAAACATGAGATTTTAAAAGGAAAAACTATAAACTTCATAACTAAATATTATGTTAGTTTAAAGGGGATATAGAAATTGTTAGTAGATGAGTTTTAACAAACATGACACATGATTTTGTTACTAATTTGATATGGGATTTTAAATATAAATCTATGGACTTTATAATATTAGTAACTAGGTCACCTTAAAGATGGGTTAAGATAAGTTGGTAAATTAAATAAAGTAGCTAATTAATTTATTAAAGAGATTTTGCTTTATAATATATCAAAATTACTTAATAAATTAAAAAAAATTCTAATTTATTATATGTCCAGTATTAGACAAATTAAAAGAATAATCCTCCTAAGAAAATTTATTTTATGGATATATATATATATATATATGTATATATATGTTTATATTTATACATGGATTTTTAAAATATGAAAACTAGTAATTTTACTAGGATGTTAATATTTCAAGTTGTATTCCAATTAATATAAAGTAATATTATTTTACTTAAGAAAATAAGATTATTTCAAAACCCTAGCTTCTATAAATTCATATGTAAATTACATAACTAATTGTTAAACACTCGAGTTACGCCTCGGGTCGAGTCAAAATAAATATTTAATTGCCTAAATAATATGTCAACTTCAATATACTATTAGGTTTGACTACCCCTCCCAGGTTAATTACCCTAACCTTCACGGAGGCCTAAACGGGTGCATTATTAGATTGTTCACCCCTGTGCTTACGATAGGCATGGGTAGGAGCAATCTATTACAGTTACAGTCTAGCTTCGGTTGTGATGTTTATATAATTGTAGTAGTGTATGATTGACAATCAAATCATATAAAGACTTGTGGTCCATTACATTATTTTACTATTACTTTAAAACACCTAACTCACTAATTTTATGTAGACATATTTTCATGCATGTTTTCTCAAGTATTTGACATTTGCATCAAGTTAAGCTAGCACGGACCACATCAGATGTAGGGCCATTCATGATATTGGATCATTTATTTATGTATTAGTCATGTTTTGAAAACAATTTACATTAGCTCTATGCTTTTACAATTCAACTCTAAAAACAATTATGTGTTAATAAACTTATTTGCAACATATGTTTACTAAACCATGTAGTGGTCAATCAATGACTATGATTCTATGATGTTCACGCCTGGTAGGAAACCGCCATGGTTGGGGTGTGACAGATTGATATCATAGCCATTGGTTATAGGGAATTAGGTTGCATTTAGTGAGCCTAGACTATAACAGTAGCTCATTGCACTACCTTACTACATATTGCATCAACCTAATTGATATTAATTGTACTTGTGTGTTGCCTTGTCGTAGAGATGTCATCTGCATTGATGCCGATCTACGTTTTTGACTCAGATGATGAGTATGAGTCTACATTTCTGACCTTGTCTAAAGGATCTATACCTAACATTGTGATCCATATGCCCGAAGTCGTGTTCCAACCTACTAACCCCATGGAGGTCGGGACCCCTGCACCTTCTCCTAATCTTGTCACCACTCCTACTCCAGACCCTATTCCTGACACCACTGAGGCCTTACCTACAGTCTGATATTCTAGGTTACCTCCCCCTCCCCCAGGCACGTATTGTTGGATGCCTACACCCAAGATTCATGCCAGTCTCCTAGAGTAGCTCATTCGAGAAGTCGCACGCATCAATGGACCGATGATGCCGATGGCTATTCTGGTGACCATGTCACACATTTTTATCGAGCTACCACTTGAGCCTATCCACATGACCACCGATGCCCAGCTAGTTGACGAGCCCCCGAGCCAATCAATACCCTTCCCGAGCCTACTGATTTCACCCTTCAGCCAACCAACACTGAGGTAGTCAACCTTGATTCTGAGACTATTAATTATGTATCACAAATGGCTGACACCGACCTAGTGGATTCCAATACATAACCTACTAAGGAAATTCCTTGTTCTGTTGACTCTTTTTCGTAACCAGTTGACCTTATTCCCCCACTACCGATTCAGCCTCCCTACCTACTGACCTTACTCCTCAAGTTCTAGACACTGACCCTCATGATCTCACTTCTGAGCCTACAGACCCCACCCTTATGGCCACTATTCCCGAGCCAGTGGCTATAGATGTCCCTCATGATGTCGATTTGACATTACCACCACCATGACACCACAAATATCGGACCCATCATGGGGTGAACTTTGTGCAGACACACCTAGGAAGCGGGTTCGTATCCCGATCTACCCTACCACACCTACCCATGATAGTACCCCATGCCCGCGCCTAAAATGCATAGGATCGATATCCACCGGTGGGAATGGATGCTTAGCTGGTTGGATGAGTGAAGGGGCATAGAGGGTATTCCCTCTACCTTTGAAATAGGAGAGTCATCACATGCCCCAGGTACGATACCACTCACTCGAGAGCAAGTGGAGCTCACCGTGCCCCTACTAGTGGCACTTTCCACGAGGCATGATCAGTAGCTACATGAGATACGGGCTGAGCTTACTAGACTTTAGGAGACCATTTATATGGAGGATATGGAGGGACAACTGTCATCGATCAAGGAGAGGAGATAACTCGATGATCAGGCCCTACACACGATGCACACACAGAGAGTGGAGGTGGCAGAGTAGAGGGATACATTGGCCGAGTAGCGTGCGACAATAGCTGAAGAGAGAGTGACCATAATGGAGGAGCATTTGGAGTTCTCTACCTTGCTCGCAGTTGTATGTATGCTTATGGCTATGGCAGCTGTACAAACATGTGCATTAACTCGCTTATTTCATTGATTACTTATCATGAGCGGGTCATGGTCATGTAATATCTTGATATGAACTTGTTGTAGGAGTATGTACTCTTAAAATACTTTGAAATTCATATAATTTATTATCAAGTTACATTATTTTTTATATTGTGTGATTACTTGATTGTTATGATTGTTTACTTTTGGTGCATATGTGTTTGACATTGTTACATATTGTCTTATCTTACTTATCATTATGATTTGAAGAAACATACCACCATGAAGGAGAAACATCCGAACCAACATAGGAAACAGTACTCCCATGATGTTAGGATCGTTTACTTGACGAATACTAACAGATTTATGTGTATTCCGAATCAAATAGTGCGGAATCCTATTTGATTGGCTATCCAATCAGTGAGAACGCACGTAGAATCAATTTAAGATTGAATCTAAACGTTAAGAACGATTAGCAATCGATCTACAACGATCTATGAAGTTGGAACAGGTTACTAGAGGTCTCTGGACAGCTAGGGTACGTCTGCGAATCGAATTATACAAAGTGTCTAATTTTTCCACGATTTAAGTGGTATTTATAGGTTAGGGTTTCTCAATCGTGCGACTGACCATTCGCATGGTTCAGTCGTGCGATAGAGTCATGCGGTTGATCCATTCGCACGACTGAGTGTTCGGTCGTGCGACTGAGCCAATCTCATGTTACAATCATACGACTGATCCAGTCTCCTGGTTCATTCGTACAAATGGATCATTAGCATGAAGTTGTTCATGCATATGGTCCATTAGCATGGGCCAATCGCATGAGAACTTCATATGAATAAGTTTGAATATGTTTCATTATAATTAATTGACTTAGATTTATTCAAACAACCACAACCTATATAGTTAGTTCAATAAGCATTATTACATATCAAGCAATGAAATATTCAACATTATAAGCACAACCATATATTGTATTTCATTCAGTACCCATTCATTTACATAGGTGTAAGACAATAAAAACATATTACATTCAGTTCAGAAACTAGGGACACATGTATCTACAAACTCCCCCTTAGACCTAGTTCCATCTAATGTCTTACATCTTTCATAAGTTCCTCAAACTTCTTGTAAATCTATTCTCTTGTGACTCCTGTGTGTATCTCAAAACCAAAACAGAGTCGTATCACGTTCTGAAATTGTAGAGCTTGTACAATATCTTAAGAGTCATAGAATAGTGGCAACTTGTATAATGTGTAGACATCATCAGCAGTCAAGTTTGTAAGCCACATCGGGTCTAACACCCTGATGGTTTCCATTATACCATTCTTGTTCAAAACTATGACTGCCTCTCCAGTCCTCTAATCATAGTACCACCATTTGAAGTGTGGAGTGAAGTCCTGTGGCATTTCCCGTAGAGGGGTCTTAGACATTGTGTGTGGAGGACTCCATTTCAGCATTATATTTGGTTTTCCAGTTATGGCATCAATCTCAGACCGTCTAATATACCTTGTTGGTTTTTGAGGTTTGAAGTTGACCCATCTGGTTTGGTACTCTCTCTTTAGAGCTGCTTCAAACCAACCTGACATTTTGCGTGGGTCAGCGTATAGCAATTTCAACTTTGCTAACTGGTTAAGCTCAAATCAAGGAAAAGTCTTCAGGTCGTGTGGGAACCTGAAGTACTCAATCCCTTTCTCACATTTAACTGCATAAACATTGAGATCTTTAAAATGTGTCCACACGATGATTTTGCCCAACACCTTGTGATGTTTCTTCACTTTGTACAGCTTGGTGTAGACAGTTGACTTTGAAGCACTGCGTTGGGCTCTTATTTCTTCAAAGCATGCAACCCACTCAATCTTTCTGATATTGACTTCAACTTCCGAGGCTTGGGCTTTATCTTCTTTCTTGTCAGAGTCTCAAAAGTTTCACTAACAAGATTGTCTCCCAAATTGGGAATGACATTACCCTCAATGTCAGTGTACTCTAGATAATGTTGGTTAGTGACATCTTCAATCTCGATCTCATCAACGTCGTTGAGCTCGTCGTCACTTTCCACATGGACTGTTGGAGCATCTTTCACGATCTCATCAGGATTGAGTCGAAACATTTCAGGAAGTTGCTCGTCGGTGAGATTGTGAATTATCTCTCCTTCTTCAAGAGTGTAAATCACTGATCTCCTGACTATTCCCTGCAGATCAAGAATCATCATGAGCTGAGTCTTGATGTGTTGGAGGGGAGTAACATCATATTCGTCTCTTTGATAATTTGGATTTGCTTGATTTAATACATAGAAAACAAAAACCATTAGTTAACAATCAATGCAGTAAACATCAATAATCAAAATATAAACATTGTATACATTAGTTTGATACAATATTCAGTTACACATGATTTTAAATAACGGAAACAACTAGGCATTACTCTTGTCTTGTATCATGTGCTCCTCTGCTGATGGGGCTGATGTGGAGGCACATTGGTCTTGAGTTTTCTTTGTCCTCCTTTCACTTGCAGATGTGGCACCCACAGCAGAAGTATCATCATCTCTTTCATCATCATCATCAACATCATCACCAGCATCAGTATCCTCCCCTTGATCATCACCATCATCATCATCACTATCATCATCATCACCATCATCTCCATCTCCTTCTCTGATCTTTAATGGCTCATCCTTTGATCCTTTGAGCCTCAGCATGATGGTCTTGTTGGTCGCCTCCAACCCCTCTATCTGTTTTGCTTAATGGATATGTTGCTCCTGGAGTTGGGACATCTCTAAGCTCTGAGCAGCCATCTGTTGTGCATGTTGCTCTATCAGTTGTGCCTGCTGAGATATCTGCTGAGATTGTGCAGTAGTAAGTTATACTAGCTGACGAATCTAGGCAGTCTTCTCATCATTGGCTGCCAACAGCTTCAGCACCATTTGATTTAGTGCTGAGAGCTGTTCCTCTACCCCACTAGGAGGTAGAGATGATCCAGATAGAAAGGAGGGGTAAGATGACGGTCTTGCTGGGTGGACAGTGGTGGTGGTGGTTGCAATGGTGAAGATTGGGGGTGGTATAGATGAAGGTGGTGGTGGATGAGCTGTAGTGGTGGTGGAATGGATGTGAGTAAATAGTGGAGTGGATGTGGTAGTGGTGTGTGAGGTGGTAGATATGGTGGCTGGTGGTGTAGTAATTGTGGTGGTGGTAGAGGTGGATGGTGTGGCTGATGTAGTGGAAGTGGTGGTAGAAGAGGTCAATGTAAACTTTAGGCACTTCCCCTTCTTACCATATGGGTGAGCCATCCTCTTCTTCCTTGTGCCTCGAGACACTGAGGCTCCGCCTTGGCTACTGGGCGGATCCGGGGCATATGTGGGATCTGTATCAGCAGCAGCTTCCCCGGACTCCCTTGGGCGTCCACCAACCGCCCTCAAGCCTTTCTCTGTGGCCACCACCCGGCTACCCATAGTCCTCGTGAGAGGCTCCTCATCACTCTCTTCTTCCTCATCGGGAGGACAGAAGTCTTGGTGAAAGTTGGCTGTAGTGGCATTTGGGTGTGTAAGGGGTGAGTGAGTAACCTGTGTAGTGGGGCCCCTTGAAGAAGCGGACCCGGAGTCTCTTCCCGTATCACCATCATTGTCAGAGTCTTCAAATGGAAGAGTAATTTACTCAACATCTGAGTCACTCTCCTCGTGGCGCCACTTTCACCTTCCCAGCGCCACGTAATCAGCTTGGGCCAGATGCCCAAATAGTCTCTTCACCGGGGGTTTGACCTGCTTTGGCCGGTAGACCTTCATACGACCTAGTGTCGTATTATCCATGATCCCCAACAACACATCGTTGTGGCTCTCCTTGGGCGGTGTGGGCAGCTTCTCATCAAAAAGTCATCTGAAGAAACCTTGGGTACATGCAGAAACCATCTTTGCCCTTCGCCTCCAGATTCTCTATCAAGTAAGAGAATATCATGCTCAAGAAGCTGAAAGGGTGGTTCAGTACCAGTGCCACGTCGGCATTTTGAATCTGGTCTGAAAGATCATCAAACCCACCCCTTCGCGAAGCCAAGCACTCGAGGATGACATGTGCCAAGTACTTGTACTGGGGACACATGTTGCTCTTGTTGAGCACACCTGCATTAATATCCCCAGCATACTTCATCCTCAAGAAGCACCCTCTCACAGTCAGTGGGTGAAGTCTGGTATGGTGGTCTGCATCATCACCCAACCCAAGTACACGCCAAATATCCTCAGCAGTGATGTCAACACCCATCCCAAAGATAGAACTGATTTTGTATGGCTCATGAGAGTGGTCAACCGATGCTCCCTCCTAGAAGGCCTGCTGAATAGACCTGTAGGGAGTGCATGGTGTAGAAATAGCCCGGTAGATCCTGGATCGCTTGAGAAAAGCGATAATCCTAGCAAACTCGACACCGTTCCGAGTCATAGCATCTAAATGAGCACATATGTTGTGCTTGGGGTTGATGGACCACCTGTCAGCCACCAATCTGTAACACAAGACACGTAGACATTAAATAAACACACAACACAAATCAGTTCTAATTAATCTGGTTGAAATTATTCTGGTTCATTCATGCGATTGAACCATGCAACTGTGTTCAGATGGTTGACCTAGCATGCGACTAGATTCATTCGGGTGACTGAGCAGGCGATTGAATTCAATCGGTTGACTGAGCCTGCGATTGGTTCAGTTGGCCGATTGAGCTCATTCGTATTATCCATTCGGCCGATTGAGCCATTCGTCCAACTCAATCATGCGATTGAAGTTCATCCTTGTGTCCAATCGCATGACCCACTGTTCGGTCGACTGAGATTGGAATTTGAACCAAATCTTGAAATTAGACGTCATTTAATAGTTCTTTAAGCTCGCAATCATTATACTAATAACCTAATAACTTTAATTTCAACATTTTACTCGGTTTAGTTTGGTTATTAGTCCATTCACAGTTCGGTTCTAGTTTGGTCCAATTTCTTGATTTTTTTAGGCCAATCGATGGAGTTTTTGGCATAGGTACACCGAATTTTACCTGTATAATCACCAGCGAAAGTCAGAATATCAGGAGAAGTCAGAAATCTTGGTCTAATGAAATTTGGGCAGAGTAACGGTAAGGTGTGCGATATTAGGGCGATTGGGGGTGATGAGTTGAATGCGATCAACTATGGCCCTATTTATACTGAATCTGATTTCAATCGGGCGACTGGACCCATTCACTCGGTTCATTCAGGCGAATGGACCTCAGTCATGCGATTGGTTCAGTTGATCACATTCAGTCGGCCGACTGGGGTTCAGTCGGGCGACTGACTCATTCGCACAGCTCCATTCGGGCGATTGGCTCAATCTAGCAAGCCATTCGGTTGAATGGTTCATACTCATGCTCCATTCGGATGTCTAGGGCATAAGTATGGTCCATTCGTACGGTTGGTCCATACTCATGGTCCAATCGTGCGTTTGGATCATACTCATGATTTTGACTTTATGACCATTTGACATTTTACACCCTTTAATATATTGATTAAACGTTTTAAGCACTCGATCATCTCCGACATGATCCTTTTAATGTTGAAAACTTTTGATCACCTCAGACGTGATCTTTTTAAAACAATTTGTCACCTCAGACATGACTCATTTTACATTTGAAAACCATGGGTGGTCACCTCAGACGTGACCCTTTTAAAATGATTAAGTTCCTGATTCAATTCCATGACATAGTCTAATGTTTAACAGCCTAAATTGATGAAATTTAAACAAAATAAAAGAAATAAAAACTAAAATTCAAATCTAAGACAAGTTTTTGTGATTTTGTGAGGGGGAAATCCTAAGATATAAATCTAAAGAATTCATTTCCTGAAAAAGCAGCTTCAATTCATTTTGACCATACATGGACCAATTCAATTTGGAAACATACAGGAAAGTCAAATCATTCGAGACATGTTATCAAAACCTTTACATGCTCTATTCTTGTTTTTCATCTAGAGTCGTTAGCAATTTTAGGAAATCATACTAGTACTATTAGATCCCCACATTGATTTGGACTTTCAAGAATTGTAGCCACAATGATTGTCAGTATACATGTCCTCTTAAACCCATACACAGACTTTTGACCCAGATTGGTGATAGTTTAAGGTTTAATTATTTCAACCAACATTAGTGGAGCCCACGCTTATGTGGTAATCAACATTCCTCAGGAAGCGGTCTACGGGTATTTTGACAAGAAGAAGGAGAAACCAAGCCTCAGGTCAGTGCCATCGCACAGCAGAGAGGCAGCAAACAATAGAATATCTAGGTTATGCTAATCCTTAGGTCAGTGCCATCGCATAGCAGAGAGGCACACAACCTATCTTCTTGTTAGAGCATCTTTAACTTTTTTCTTTTGCACATAACGCACCAACAACATAAGTTATTAGCTTGATTGCGTTTATTTTTTATTTTTTTCGTGCTTTGCCCTTTTTATAGTCATCCGCACACATTTGTGGTGTTTATTTGCTCGTCACCCCTTATTGGAATTTGTTGATTGTGTTAACCAGTGATAAGATGGGGACCCACAGTCAGTTGAACAACTTAGTTTGATCTTGAGATCACCAACGCGGTCTAATCATCTATTGTGTTGAATCTACCGACATATCATCTGTGGTCTAGCAACCTCTAGGTCTACTTTCTTTGTGTTACCTTAGTAGTAACCAGTTTTACTATGATTTTCCTTTTATATTACTCAGACTACACAGACCTATACTTTAAATTTTGCATCTTATTCAACTTAAACTTTCAAAGTCCTAATTGATTTGTTCCTGTGTGACATCCGTCACCAAAGGTCCGTCTATTGACGTATTTCCGTCATCTTTTCGTTAACCTGTCATTCCTCACTCTTATGATTTACCTGATGTGATTACGCGTATGCTTTGTCATTACAAAACTATTATTTAAAACCTTGTCCATATTACTATCATCATCATATATACACCATTATATCTATATTATTATTATAAATAGAACCATTTTCAAAGTTTCAAAAACCATTAATTACATTTTTGTCATTAAAATAACGAGCCTAATTAATATCGTTTTCAACC
>BJCM01211316.1:0-10991 GCA_018326385.1 Flaveria bidentis
CACAAGCCCTCCAAACACTCACTTGCTAGGGAGTATTACACCAAGCCTTGTTCCTCTTGTCCAACTCGATTTTTCAGCCTAGAACACCTTTCAATCAGCCAAGTAAAAACCGAATTCTTTGAGAGAAGAAGGAGAGAAGAAGGAGCTCTTGCATGTGAGAGAGAGAAAAGAGTGTTGTAGCTAATGATGGAAGATGTATGTTAAGTTAAGTCTTGCAAGCAACAAGACATAAAGTTGGGTGGTTCTAAGGCCAAGGGCGGCCGAAAGTTTGGAGTTCAAATGGGTTTCCCACCCATTTGAATTAATTTTATAAAAACATTCTTCACATCATTAAAAAAAATTATAAAATTAAAGCTTAGTTTAATTTTATAACACAACACATTTTATATGTCATTATTTAACCAACTTAAATAATGAAACAAGTAAAATTCTCATGAACAAGTTATCCATAAAATTGTTCTACTCACAAAAGCAATATTTAGAAAACCAATTTTCTAAATAGGTGTCAAACATTCGTTGTATGATCTTATCAACAAATAAATGTTTGTAGGTGTTTGTATAGCTTGTTATTGGGTATGACCAGACTTGGATCATAACGTACTAACCACATCAATCTTGTATGTGTCTTGGGCATATAAGATCCTACAATATGTACCTAGTTTAGGAGCTTAATGTAAAATGTCGTTCATGTCTTACATATATGTAATGAATGAGTTGAATGAAATGCAATATGTGATTGATGTTATTGATGTTTAATATTTTATTGTTTATTGTGTAATAACGCATATTGAACTAACTATATAGGTTTGTGGTTGTTTACATAGTTCTTAGTCAAGAATGATTGAGAAATGTGTTCAAACTTAATCGTGTGAAGTATTCATGTGAATGGACCATGCTAATGGACCCATACGCATGAACACTTCATGCTAATGAACAAGTCGGCTGACTGAACCAGGAGACTAGATCAGTTGCACGATTGAGACATAAGATTGGCTCAATCGCACAACTGAACCTTCAGTCGTGCGTATGGACCAATCGTATGATTCAGTCACACGACTAAACAATGCAAATTGTTCTGTCGTACGATTGGCAAACCCTAACCTATAAATACCACCTAATTCGTGGAAAAACGTATTCAAGAATTTCGACTCACATACGTACCCTAGCCATCCAGAGACTTTAGAGAACTTGTTCCAAGTTCATAGTTCGCAGTTGATCGTGTTCTAATCATACATAACGTTTCATTAATCTCTAGATTGATCGAAACTGTGTTCGCACTGATTGGATTGCCAATCAAATAGAATTCCGCACTATTTGATTAGGTATACACGGATTATCAATTAGTACTTCGTATGTACACGGTCCTAACAAACAGTGCAGATCTCTGAAACAAAAGCCTTTTCACCCTCTATAACATCAATTGCACCAATAACACACACTCACAAGCATTTGATCATCACCTTCATCTCGTTTCTGTCACATTGAACCTTGACCTTGGACCTCGATTCCATCTCAATCCAGGTAAATTAAACACGAACACATACTCATTTTTACATGGGGAACAAAAGCCCCATGAATATTTATGTTAACAAAATTGATTTACGATTCAATTTTGGTTTAATCGAATCTAGGGTTCATAAGATTTGGGGGATCTTATTGGATGTTACTTTTAGGATTTAAAACCCATGCTCTTAAGAGGCATAGGCGCCTAGCCTACCGGTTAAGAGCATACCTTACACACCTGAGGTCCCGGGTTAGACTCCGGGCACCCTCAATTTTTTTAAAAAGGGTTTTTCTTTATTAGTTAAATTACGGAAAATTTACATGTTCTTGTGGAATTAAATAATTTTTTTTGTTAACTAACATAAATTATCAAATTATTTTCTATAAATTTTTAAACAATGTGATCTTAGATGTTTAATTAAAAACAAATAGTTTAATAATATAAACACTATGACCAAGGTTATTTAGAAGTTTATTTCTTTTATTACCTGATAAAATGGTCATGAAATCAAATAAGTTATTAATAACTTGTTTAAACGATCAATTAATCAATTAATCAATTGATTGTTTTGGACAAGTCGTTATTTAACAAATTATTAAATTAGTTATTTCTCTATTTTCATACTTTAAAATTTGATTTGGTTTATTTTTTAGCAAAGTGTCAAGTATGTATAATATCCCGTATAAACCCATCTCCACACTTAATACTTACTTTGTCCTTAATGGTATTAACAATTGAGAATGCTCACTAGATATTAAAAAAATAAATTTATTAAAAGTATAGTGTGGCATGACATAGTTGTGCCCGGGCCCCGAAAGTAATATGGTTTTCAAGGGATTGATGGCGGGATATTTGCTCACTCATGATACATAAGTGACGCCATTGCTTAGATTATTGACTCAGGAATGCGGATTTTCGACCCGGTTGAATGCTAGTTGTGTGGTTCAAAAGATCGCTAGACATAGTTGCTAGTGGTTTGGATCACCTCATAAAGATCTAACATACTTCGGAATCACTGATGTGCAAACTGGAAGGTTGGGCTTGTCCAATTGAGTCAGTAATTCAAGGTCCTTAATGATATTCTTAGGATCCACTGGATCACAATTTCCCTTTTTAACCATAAACCTTGGTTGTCACATCGTAGGTTTGTGACCATGTATATGCTTGTAAACATGCTTAAGTCCAACAAACTCTACAACTTTTCTTTAGTTCCCTCTGCGTGATATCCATAGCTCTTGTACAAGTTTAGAATCCAGCTTCTTCTAAATATAGGTGCTGGAGCACCTTTACTTGCATTCTTGGAAATTAAATGATATAACAAATAGCCAATATTATTTGGTAGATGATTCAACATACATTATAAAGTAAACAAATCTCTTAAACTAACAACTCCCTTCCTTTGCCCACGTTTAAATATCGAATGGCTAAGGAGATGGTGCACATATCGTAGCAGCGGGTCTCGTATTTGGTTGCTTTTGATTTTAATTGAGTTAAAACCAACCATTCCAATTCTGCCCCAGAATGCCTTGTGTATTGCACTACCTTTTGTATCTTTACTTTTCTCTTCTGGAAAGGTGTGATAAGTTGGAGTTCCTGATAGCGCCTCTTGTTACATTTCTTGTTTCATGTAGATTCCTAGATAAACAAGACCAGGCAATGGATGTTGTCAGCCAACTTCCACTGATCCTAAATGAAACTTACTAATCATCCTATTGGTTTGTGTTTAATCCTGAATTTAAAAGATAACATAAATTCACAAGTTAGTTCAAAACCAGAAGGTCTATATTGTAAGAACACACATTTACATTAAATACTCAATAAATCATTATATCTTTCTAACTATCCAATGACCACCAAGATGTCTTTGTCAACTTTTATATGTGATCTTTTAACTCTTTTAACTCTTTTAACTCTTTGTAACAGTCTTTATAACCTGTCACAACACCACTTTTCACGGCTCACATAAATTTGTAAATAAGGATGATTCATATTATCTCATATTTGGTTGATTCATGTTTAAAACAGTTTAAATTTTGAAATAAAAAAATTAATCATGGGTGTGTGCCTCGTTGAACATGGGGGTGTGTTCATAATTTTAAGGTGTGAAATTTTGACTAGAGTACTCGGGATTTTGTTTGTAAACTTTTAATTAACCATGGTTTTAACATTTTTCTTGCTTGTTTAATCAAATATTACGTACGTAACATTTTAAACAATTTATTAATAACTCATTATACTTAAAATAAGGTGTTAAAACCAATTATTTAACAAGTTAAACCCTTGTAACATGAATGTAGTTAACAATTCAACCATAGTTTATGAAGATAGTCATGTTAGCAACCTAAGATAAAATATAAACGAAAGAAAACTAACTAAACATTATCACTAACAAAGTAACTAACACATAATATAAACAAGAACAAGAAGGTTTGTAGCATTAATTATTCCATATAAACATTTTTTGCAATAATTTTCATATAATGAATAGGGTTGTGATTACTTAGAGACCTAATCACCTAACTAGATAAAATCAACAACATTACATCATGCAGCTAGAAATACTGACATCTTGGATAATCAAGCTTGAAATGACAATGTAAGAAATCTTGAAAATGGTATAAAAATGTGAAAATGGTGAAAAATGGAGTGAATACATCATGTAATAGACTTGTGATTGATTTTAAAGCATCCATGATTAACGGGGAATGATACAAAGGACCAAAAGGTCATGGGGGCGTGACTTCTATATGGTCCACAGTTTTCAGTTTTTGTTATTCTGCTTTTCTACGTTGCGCGTTACGTAATTTTCTCGTTTACATATTATCTTTTCCAAATCACTAGAAAAGTGACAATAATAGTCCTAAACTTAATTAAAATAACCCAAGTGACAATTACGTTTTCTGATTACCTACGATTACGTGATACGTTAAAGCCGAGAGTTTAAGAATACAAAATTATACTCTTAAACGTTCGCTAGTGCACATAATATATCACAAAATGCTTCTAGAATAAACCTCCACAAATTTTATGTCGAAGGTTCTGGATGGGATAATGCGATGTGCAGTTGCTTAATTCCACCAACTGACGGTTGAGGAAAACTAATTTATATAACTTTCTAGATGAGTTTAGCTAGGTGTTAGTTTTCAACTAAGTTCATTTCGTCAAGTGCTTAATTAGTTTGTGTAACTTAAAGAAATATTCTTGCATTATTGGTTCTTGCGTTTTGGAATCCGGCTTTTCATGGGATTCCTACTCGAGCTTTCGTGACTGGATTCTTTCATTTTTTTGTTGTTTTTAGTAGGATTTGGTTTGATGAAAGCATCGAACAAGTGTGATATTAATAAACAGGTCAAGAATGGTGATCACGAGGGCGTGCTTGGCAAGGCATGACCCCGTTCTTGTAAGAATCTAACATAAATTCGACCTACAACATTAAAGAGTTGTCAGTGGAGATCATAGAAAATTTTTGTTAAAGTCACGAAGACATGCTTCATGGGGCATGGCCTCGTGATTGGCTTGTGATGCGTACAAAAAGTTAAAATTTTAAAGAAAAACCTTTGACTAGGTATCGGGTTTTAGTTTCGGGTCCTCGACATGAGGTATAATTGCTCTAAGAAGATATTAGTCGTTCCACCGGTATACGGTATCAAACGTTTACCATTTACCCTGAAACTTCTACCGTCATGGTTTTCAATTACGATGGTACTGTTTAGAAAAAAATGTCTTTAGTCGTATAAGGTCCAGACCATCGTGATTTCTACTTTACAGGAAACAAACGTAATAGTAATTATATAGTAAGACACATTCTCCGACGTGAAATCATTAAGTGTTCTTTAATTGGGAATCATGGAATTTTGCTTGTCTTTTCTTTTTACACCCTATAGTTTTTGTACATTTGTTCTTTCATTTCATGAAGTTTGTGGATTTATAGAAATTGATTTTAATCCATAGTGTTTTGATCCATGTTTTCCGCCTTGAGTGCCTAATAGACTTTATGTTTGAGTTCCATAGGTAGATGACTTGACTTTCCATAAAGTAGTTTGAAAAGCCCATAACGCATCATCTAACCTGATAGACCAATTTTTGCGGTTTTTACCTATGGTCTTCTTGAGGATTAATTCGATGCCTTGGTTAGTGACCTCAACTTGCCCATGCAGTTGTGCATGATAGGTAGTTGCAAAACGATGGTGAACATCGTAACGAGCCATTTCTTTTTCGAGTTTTGTAAGGCCCCGTTCCTGGGATGCTTAAAGTTGGATTTACATCGCACATAAAACATATATTTACATTCGCAATGGAAAACTAAAACAATCTTTCATTTCCATGTAAATGCTTTTGCAAGTTAATACAACATTCATTACAAAACAGCTTGTTCGCATTACAATGCAAAAACATTAATCAAAAGAATGCCATCACCAAAAGAGCCGAGTAGCCACCCGTGCCATCCTCAGCAATCATTACCTGCCAACTGGAAACACATCAAAGTCTGCGTTGCTGAGTGAGTTCTAGTTTTATAATAAAACATACTTTTCTATCATTAAAACTGTCCTTTATTTTCTTTCGAATCATACTACACTTTACATTCCTTCGTGACCATGCAATATACATACACATTCATAATATAATTATTATCTTCCATTACATTCGTTAACTTTCGTCCATTTTATACATTCATCCTCCCGAGTCTGTTGCGACAATGGGGTCGCTCACCTCATTAGCAATCCCAACGAATGCATGCTATCCGAGTCTGTTGCAACCATAGGGTTGCTCACCTCATAACAATCTCAATGATTGCACACTATCTGAGTCTCTTGCAACCATAGGGTTGCTCACCTAATGGCTACTTCATGATAGCACGCTATCCGAGTCTGTTGTAACGATAGGGTTGCTCACCTCATAGCAATCTCAATGATTGCACACTATCCGAGTCTCTTGCAACCATAGGGTTTCTCCCCTCATGGCTATTCACGATAGCACGCTATCCGAGTCTGTTGAAACCATAGGGTTGCTCACCTCATAGCAATCTTAATTATTGCACACTATCCGAGTCTCTTGCAACCGTAGGGTTGCTCACCTCATATATGTGCTTGCAAGCCTTTCTTTCATTCATTCATCGTTCAATAATGCATGCATTCTTACTTCATGTTCCCCTTTCATTATCTTTCACTTTACGTTACATAATACTTTATTTCATTCATTAACATGACACGTAAAGTCACAGGAAAGATGAACATACGTCATAATAAGGAACATATCATACACAATCATCATCATCATCATACGAGGCAACATCATACATACATAACATGCAACATCGTCATCATCATGCCCAACAAGCTCTTTAAGGTCTCAACAGTCATCTTACATGCTCTTATGGGAACCTTTACGTCAAAACTTACATCTGCACTTTCCCCCGAAAGTTAGAAGTCAAACTATACTTTCCTCGGGTGCAACAGCCCTATTCATGCGTATGGACACCCTTCAGTCGCACTGTCTTCATGCGACTAAACATCATGCGAATGAACCAATACGGATGAACACTCATGCGAATGAACACCCAATCGTGTGAATGGACAATGCGGATAGACCTCATGCGAATGGGACTAATGCGGATGAGCACTTATGCGACTGCACCTCCAATCGCATGACCTCCATGCGACTGGCCTTTCAATCGTGCGAATGGACCTTCAATCGTGCGAACGGACACCAATCATGCGAATGGACCCCAATCGCACCCTATTCCGCCGTATGGCCTCCATTCGGCTTCCGGTCGGTCGCCTAGCCCTAGCTGATGAAGAATGCAGTTCATCCCGACTGCAGCCGAGGGATTTCACCCTCCAAACTCATCTAAACCCATTTTAAGCCCAAATCGACCATCCTAGTCCTTAGGGATGCATACCAGAACTCAATTCAAGCACACACAAGCTCACAATCAAGACTCAAACGCATCATACGCATACATACACATACCCAAACGGGTCAAACATGCACACACTCAAAAACCCAATTTTCAGATGTTTTCCAACCCCATAATCATTTGAAAACAAGTAAAAGTGGGGTCCTAGAACTCATACAAAAGACCATGACGGGAAGAGCTTCAATTTGACTCGCTTCTCAACGATTTTGGCTACTCGAACCAACCCGAACCAATACTTTTTCCTCTTTTCTTCCTTTCTCTCTTCTCCTCTCTTTTCTTGTCTAAAATATTGGTTTGGGGAGAGGGTAAATGGTTGCCCTCTCCCTTATATACTCCCGTTTCCCCAACTTTCTCTCGTTGGCGAGTTTGGTCCCTCAACTTAGGACTTTATTTCTTTTCTTTTTTTGTCGACTTCAAAATAAATAAGTAACCGGGTGTTACAAGTCCACCCCCCTAAATAAGTTTCGTCCCCGAAACATGTTATTCCTCGAACAAACGTGGATAATGTTGTCTCATTTCTTCCTTAGTCTCCCACGTTGACTCGGATCCCTTCTTGTGCTTCCACTATACACGCAAAAGAGGAACCACTTTATTTCTCAGCCTCTTCTTTTTTCGATCTATGAATGCCACTGGTTGCTCCACATAATTGAGCCGTTCGTCTACTTCGATGTCCTCCAGTGGAACAATCATGCCTTCCTCTGCCAAACACTTCCTTGGATGAGATACATGGAATGTCGGGTGAATCACACTTAGCTCATCTGGTAACTCCAATCTATAGGCCACCTCCCCTACTCGAGCCATGATTCGGAAAGGGCCTATATATCTTGGGCTCAACTTTCCCCGCTTTCTGAATCGGATAATACCCTTCAAAGGTGAGACCTTCAACATAACCCGGTCACCCACCTGGAACTCAATCGGCCTGTGTCATTTGTCAGCATACGACTTCTGTCTATCCTTGGTTGCCTTCATGAAGGCCTTGATCTTTTCAATCTTCTCAGTCGTAGCCTCAATTACCTCGACATTGCCCAACTCCTTCTGACCAATATCACCCTAACAAATGGGTGTTCTGCATCTCCTACCGTATAGTATCTCATATGGTGGCATGCCAATGCTGGCCTGATAACTGTTGTTGTATGAGAATTCGGCTAATGGTAAGTGGTCATCCCAACTTCCCCCAAAATCAATCACACATGCCCGAAGCATGTCTTCCAATGTCTTAATGGTCCTTTCTGAGTGACCATCAATTTGGGGATGATAAGCCATGCTAATATGTAACCTCGTTCACATGGCGTCGTGGAATTTCTTCCAAAATTTAGACATAAACTAGGTGTCACGGTCAAGCACAATGGACACTGGCACACCATGACGAGTTACAATTTCCTGGATGAACAGATCAACCAACCTCTCAGATGAATATGTCTCGAGGATCAGTAGGAAGTGGGCACTCTTCGTCAGACGGTCCACAATCACCCATATGGCATCATACCCCTTCGAAGTATGCAGCAACTTCGTAATGAAATCCAAGGTGATGTGCTCCCACTTCCATTCCGGTATATCCAAAGGTTGAATCTTACCATATGGCTTTTGATGCTCGGCCTTCACCGGTAAGCAAGTAAGGCACTTACTCACATACTCCACCACGTCGCGCTTCATACCCGACCACCAATAATCCTTCTTCATGTCTTGGTACATCTTTGTGGCACCTGGATGAATGGAGTATCGAGTCTTGTGAGCTTCATCCATTATCTTCACCCGTAGATCCCCAAAACGAGGAATCCACACATAACCGAATCGGGTTCTAACACCGAGTGTGTTTTCACCCAACTCCCCAACCAGACCTCTCATTCTTTCAGAGTTAAGATGATCTTCTTTTAGTGCCTCATCTTGAAACTCTTTGACTTGCTTCATTACATCAGAGGTCATGATAAGTTGATATGCTTTCACCCGAATCGGCTCGGGCCTCTCTTTTCGACTAAGGGCATCAACCACCACATTGGCCTTGCCCGGATGGTAGTGAATCTCACAATCATAATCCTTTATAAGTTCCAACCACCGTCTCTGCCTCATGTTCAAATCCTTCTGCTCGAAGAAGTACTTCAGGCTCTTGTGGTCAGTGAAAATGATGCACTTCGTCCCGTAAAGATAGTGCCTCCAAATCTTTAATGCAAAGACCACGGCTGCTAGCTCCAGGTCATGAGTAGGATAATTGACCTCATGAACCTTCAACTGTCGGGATGCATATGCTATAACATTCCCTCTTTGCATTAACACACACCCCAACCCTGAGTAGGAAGCATTATAATAAACCACCAGATCTTCACTTCCGTTGGGTAATGACAGAACAAGAGCTTGATTTAATCTTGTCTTCAATTCTTCAAATGCCTTCTCCTGAGCTTGACCCCATACAAACTTTACATCCTTCCGGGTCAACTTAGTCAGTGGAGAAGCGATCTTGGAAAATTCTTGAATGAATCTTCTATAGTAGCCCGCCAAACCCAAGAAGCTACGAATCTCGGATGGCGTCTTTGGTGACTTCCATTGCATAACCGCCTCCACTTTTGCCGGTTCCACCAAAATCCCGTCGGGATTCACCACATAACCCAAGAACTAAACTTCACGCAACCAAAATGCACACTTGGAGAATTTAGCATAAAACTTCTCCCTCCTCAGCGTCTCTAGAACCTCCCGGATGTGATCGGCATGTTCAATATCGCTCTTCGAATAAATCAGGATATCATCAATAAACACAATAACTGATTTATCCAACATCGGCCGACACACACGGTTCATCAAATCCATAAAAGCAGCTGACACATTGGTCAAACCAAAAGCCATGAAAAGAAACTCGTAGTGACCGTAGCGCGTGCGAAAAGCTGTTTTAGGAATATCCTGCTCCTTCACCTTCAGCTGATGGTAATCAGATCGAAGATCTATCCTTGAAAACCAACTGGCACCTTGGAGCTGATCGAACAGATCATCTATTCTCGGTAAGGGGTATCGGTCTTTACCATCAACTTGTTTAGCTCACGGTAGTCAATGCACATCCTCATACTACCGTCTTTCTTCTTCATGAACAGAACCGGAGCACCCCAAGGAGAGATACTCGGTCTAATGAACTGCTTATCAAGCAGCTCTTGCAACTGCTCCATCAATTCCTTCTTCTCCGTTGGAGCTAACCGATACGGTGCCTTGGCAACAGGTTGGGCACTCGGTATCAGATCAATCCAAAACTCGATCTCTCGGTCAGGTGGGACTCCTGGTAAGTCTTCTGGGAATACATCTGGAAAGTCACACACAACTGGTACATCAGATAGTTGTGGTGTTGGCGTATCCACATCCTTTACATAGGCCAAGTAAGCATTACACCCACGCCTCATACACTTTCCCGCCACCGCCATCGAAATCACCTTTGGAATTGTCGTGACTCGATCCCCGTAAACCGTTACCCAACTCCCGTTAGGCGCTGTCAACCGAATCATCTTCTTACGACACATAATGTTTGTCTCGAAGTCTGCCAACCAATCCATCCCAAGAACCAAATCAAAACCACCCAAGGTCATCACGAACGGT
>BJCM01211318.1:0-12912 GCA_018326385.1 Flaveria bidentis
GGTTCAATGAAATATGATTTGTGGTTGATGTTTATAATGTTTAATATTTCATATTATTATTGTGTTAAAATATAATGAACTTACTATATAGTTTGAGGTTGTTGTACCCAATTATAAGCCAAATAATGATTGTGTAATGTGTTCAACATAGACGGATGAGTGTTCAAGCTAATGGCCTATACTCAAGGACCATACGCATGAATACATCATACTTATGGACTAGTCACACGACCGAACCAGGAGACTGGATCAATCGCACGATTGAAACATAAGATTGACTCAGTCGTACGACTGAACCTTCAGCCATGCGTATGGCTCAATTGCATGATTCAGTCGCACGACTGAAAACCCCTAACCTATAAACACCACTTAATTCGTGGAAAAACGTCATTTTCGAAAACACTTAATACTCTTACGAACCCTAGACATCCAAAACGTCCTAGGAAGCCTGTCCAAGTTCATAGATCATTCCTGATCGATCTCTATTCGTTCATAACATTTAGTTTCAGTTCTATATCGATTGGGTAATTGTTCTCACTAACTGGATCGCCAATCAAATAGGATTTCGCACTATTTGATCTGGTACAAACGCAGAATCTATTAGTATTCCATACGTACACGGTCATGACAAGTGGTATTAGAGCTTTGGCTCTTGAATTTGCGCTTGATTCAATTAGAATTATGTCAAAACTCAGGTTTTAACTCAAAAGAGTCATCTTTTTTAGTCCACATGTGTTTTTCGACAATTCTAGGAATTAAAGTTGAAGTTTCTCTTCATACGGCAGATTAGGGTTTCTGGGTAAATAGAAATTCGTGTCTAAGTGCCAAAAATTCAATTTTTCCAAACACAGCGGCCTTCAGTTGCACAAATATCTCCTTCGTACGATTAAACTCATTCGCACACTCCATCCGACGACTGAACTCAGTCGTATCCTTCATTCGCACGACTGAATACCTTCAGTCGGTTGAGTCTATTTGCCTTGTCCATACGCACGACTGAATTCAATCGCATGATTGAATTCATTCGCACGAGTGATCAATACGCATTGTCCATTCGCACGATTGAAGTTGTCCTGTTCTCAAAGTACAAAGTTCATACAAATGGAAGATCAGTTTTCAGCATTTACTGTCGGGAAGGACTCAGGTATCCAGAACCTTCTGCTTCTGGAAATTGAGATAGGAAATCTCAATAAACCGCCAAAGCTTTTAACGTTGGATGATTATCCACAATGGAAACAGCGGTTCGAGATTTACCTAAATGGAGTGGATCCTAAATTCTAGACCTCTATAGAGACTGGTTACACTGTACTAGTCCATGCAAATAGAGTAAAGTTAACATTGGGTGGAGTGAGCGAGGCTCAGAAGATACTCTTCAATGCTGAAAAGAAAGTCTATGCCCTACTGACTCGGTCAATCCCGAAAGACATCTTTCACCAATTTTCTAAGAACAAGCAGGACAAAAAGTTATGAGAGGCATTAGAGAAGAGATACGATGGGAATGCGACATTAAAGGCACTAAAGTCAAAGGCTCTCAAGAAGGAGTTCGATAACTTCTCTTCTATAGGAAACGAGAGCTTGGATGATACCATCGACAGGTTCTACCATCTGATGAGTGAGTTGCACACTCATGGTGTAACAACGTTTATGGAAGATAAAGTTTCAAGCTTTGGAGATGGGTTTCCTGAGAAATAGGATTCATTTGTGTCCAACCTGAGATAGAATTATATACTTTCTACATTGGACATAAATGACTTCATTCTGAAATTAAGGGATGAGGAACTGAGGATGAAGTACAAGTCAAAGAAAGGATCTTATGTTCAGAATCCTTCACTCTATAACTCGGTTCCCAATCCAACTGGTTCTGGAGCACCTTCAAACAACTTTTGTGTCTAGTTCCACAGCTCCTTCCTAATCTACTGCTTCAGGACCAGTGGGTCATCATCGACTCAATACATAGTGCCTGAAGCCAATACAACGAAGTTGAAGACTGAGAATCTCGGTAATATCACAGTGGAGGTTGCAAAAGAGCACATGGACCTTCTTACAGTAGTGGTTCAATCATATGACGGTCTAGTTGTTGGGAAGATCAGAAATTGTCATCTTGTAGAAGAAGATTACGAGTAGGTTGATGAGAACAAGCTGGAAAGGATGGATATCATGTGGGCTCTAGCAAGTGCAGTTAGACGAGCTAAAAAGTTCGTTAAGAAGACGGGACAGAATCTCGTAGCCACAAAAGATACAACCTTTGGTTTCGACAAAACCAAGGTCACCTATTTCAATTATGGTGAAAAGGGGCACTTTAAACATGAATGTGTGAAGCCCAAGAAAATAGGAAATGGTAACCAATTTCCTACTTTCAACCATCAACACAAAGATATGGTTAGAACTAGTTCTTCAAATAAAGACACTAAAGCACTAACTTCCTAAGGTGTTGAAGGACAAGACTGGTCCTTCCGATTTGTCTCTCCTAGAGAATCAAACATTGCTTTTGTCGAAGCATTGGATGATGGGTCTGGCAGTGAAGGTGAGATTGCAGCTGAGCAAGCGATGTCAGATACAAAAGATGCTATGAACATGGTAAACCACTTAGTTGAGGAAGAGCTCAGAGCAACAAGTTTAGAATCTCCAACAACAAAAGAGTCTACCTCTGCATTGATGGCTGATTCAACTGAATCCTCACATGTAAGTACCTTAGGTCAACTATTTAATAAACATGCTTGTTCTGAATGTGAAAATTTTAGGGAAAACCTAGATCTAAAATTTGCTAGGTTATTATAACACAATGATAACTTAGTAAATGACTTACAACTCTGACTGAAGCAAATCGTATTTTAAAACAAAATGAGTGCTATTTTAAAGAAAAGATAGAGCTTTTGGGTAAAGAACTAAGGGAAACCGAGCTTGTTGCCTTAAATCAATCTAATGATATAAAGTTTTATTTAATTTCATTAGAAGAAACCAAAAAGGAGAAAGTAGTTTTGGAAGTCAAAGTTAATTCATTAAAACAAAAACTACATAGTTGGGCTAGTTCTTCTCATATAGTCAAGAAGTTAGTAAAAGAATGAAACAATGGGGGAGGTTTAGGATTCAAAGTAGTTCCACTACCACATGATATCCTCTTGAATGAAAAATGTAGACCTATAAATAACAACCCAATTAAGGATCATGTGGTGTCTACTCCTCTAGTTGGTGATCCTAATTCCACGGGTGAACCAGTGAAATCGGACACTAAACAGAAGGAGGCTACTTTGAAATCAAAAGGCAAGATGCCAGTTGAGAAATTAGATGATGCATTTAAAAGGGTTAATGTAAGGTCAGGTTCACCAAAAGTCAATTTCAAAACCTAAACTAACTAAACCAATTAACCACAAACGTGTCAATCATCAAAGTCCAACCAAAGGGCATGTAAAAGATGTTCAAAATGTCAAAACAGTTAATTTTGTTAATAAAGGTGAAACATTTAAAAGACTAGTAACTAATCCAAACCAGACACACCTCACACCTTCACTAAACTCAACATCACACAAAAGTTCTCCCCAATCTGTAAAAGCAAGATCTTGCTACAGTTATGGAAAACGAGGACATATTTCTACTAATTTTCCTTACTATCAGACACCAAGAAAGAAAATTGAAATTTATGATACACAACCAAGTTCTTCTAAAATAAGATCTAACACTCCACCTAAGAGTGTTAGTGAAGCTAAAGTTCAAACCATCAGTCGGACATCTGTATACCACAAACAGGCCTTACACAAAACTGGCCTATGGAAAGAAAAATCAAGTCTAGTGTTTGATAGTGAGAATAATAAGAAGAAAGATATGCCCTCATCCTCTAAAGGACAATGGGTTGAGTTTATGATGTGTGATTCCTCAGGGTCACCCAAGCTAGTTAAGTCTTTGGTCCCAAATCTAAACTAACAAGTTTCTTTGACTGTGTAGGGTGTCGATTACAACTCTATCACTAATACCTGGATTATTGATAGTGGGGCGTCCAGGTACATGACCGGAAATTCGTCCCTCCTTTTCAGCATCAAACAATTCAAAGGGGGACATGTTTCATTTGCTGGGAATAAAGGAGGATACATCACAGCACAAGGCGAAGTAGGAAACGAGAAAGTAAAGTTTGACAAGGTAAACTACGTTCAACAACTTCAGAACAATTTACTTTCAGTCTCCCAAATCTGTGTTAAAGGCTTTAAGGTTGTATTTGACAACAAGAAATGCTATATGTTGAAGAAGGACTATGTGATTGAGGAGGATAAGGTTCTCATGTCGGCTTCAAGATATAACAACCTATATGTCTTGGATCTATCAAAAGCATCCATAACTGATCACTCAGTTCAATGCTTCTTGTCAAAGGCAACTGAGAGAGACTCAGTCTCGTGGCATAGGAGAATAGGGCACATCAATCCTAGGAAGATGAATCGCTTGATTCAGAATGATCTAGTGAATGGTGTAAATGTCAAGAACTTCCAACTTCCAGAATTCTGCATAGCTTGCAAGAAAGGGAAACAGACCAAGAAGGCTCATAAGGCAAAGAAAGTTAGCTCTATTGAAATGCCTCTCGAGCTTCTGCACATGGATATGTTTGGCTCAGTTAGCACAAAGAGCATTGCAGGAGATCTGTATTGCTGTGTAGTAACAGATGATTACTCAAGATTCTCTTGGGTAATGTTTCTAAAAGCCAAATCAGAAACTTTTGAATCATTCAAACATCTGGTAACTACATTAGAATCACTCTACAAGCTGAAAGTTAGTCAGATTCGATCAGACAACGAAACTAAATTCAAGAATCAGTGGGTGGAGGCCTAATGTCGAGAAAGAGGAATTGTTCATCAATTCACCTCTGCCTACACTCCATAGATGAACGGGGTAGCTTAAAGAAAGAATCGAAGTTTGATCGAGACTACTAGAACAATGCTTGCTGACTCAAAACAGCCTATTCAATTCTGGAATGAGGCAGTGGCAAATGCGTGTTACATGCTCAATCAAGTCTTAGTGGTCAAGCGACATGGAAAAACGTGTTATGAACTACTCCAGCAAGGTAAACCTAATTTGGAGTATTTAGAACCCTTTGGCACAACATGTACATTGTTGAAGAAGACTCAGAATGGGAAGTTCAGCGAGAAGGCAGAAGAAGGGATATTTCTCAGATATAGCATACCAGACAAAAGAGTTTACAACAACTCAACAGGTCAGGTAGAAGTGTGGTGCAACGTTGACGTTCAAAGATACACCACCCCTCCAACTAGGAAAGGACCCTCATTCTTCTTTGACTATGATGGATTCTTCAAATCCTTCAATCTGCAGCCTTCTCATACTGATGACGAGCTTTCTGCTAGGATGATGTACGATGATCTTAACACTCCTCCACCAGACTCGATATCAACTAGTCCATTAGATGATTCCTCTAAGCCTTTAGGGGGAGACCTTGAAGTGAGTGAGTCTTCATCTAATGATGAGGTAGTTGGGACTGCTAATGAGGACCAGGAGGAACAGGTTCCTACTAATGAAAGTACACAAGCATCAAATCCTGATGCCTCTAACACTTTGGAACCTCATACTCCAACAGCTACAGATCCTGAACCTGAGTTTAACAATCTAGATAATGAGGTGGTTGTTCCAACAACTCCCAGATCTCGGCTAAACATTTATCATCCCTTGGACAATGTCACTGGGGATGTTTGATCGGGAGTACAAACCAGAAATCAGCTATACTCAGCTGATTATGCCTCGGTAATGGAAAATGGATACCTTCACGATGGAGCATATTGATGTTTTGTATCTCAATTTGAGTCAAAATATGTTAGTGAAGCATTAAATGATGAGGCATGGGTCAGTGCGATGCAAGAAGAACTCCTACAGTTCAAGAAGTTAGGATTATGGACCCTTGTGGACAAACCAAAAGGTGCTAAAGTAATTGGCACTAAATGGGTGCTGAAATGCAAGAAAGATGACCAAGGGGTCATAATCAGGAATAAGGCCCGACTTGTAGTTCAAGGATTTCGACAAGTCGAAGTAATAGATTACAATGAAGTGTTTGCACCAGTGGCAAGGATGGAAGCAATACGTATATTTCTAGCTTATGCATCATACATGAAGATCAAAGTCTATCAACTAGATGTCAAGAGTGCGTTCCTTCATGGTGAAATCCGTGAGACAGTTTATGTCAGTCAACCCAAAGGATTTGAGGATCCTTATCATCGGGACAGAGTTTACAAGCTAGATAAGGTCTTCTACGGGCTCCATCAAGCACCAAGAGCATGGTACGAGAAACTCTCAACTCATCTGGGGAAACACGATTTTCGCAGAGGAGTTATTAACTGTACACTATTCATCAAAGAGAAAGATGGTGACTTATTGCTGGTACAGATTTATGTTGATGACATAATCTTCGGTTCCAAAAATGAAGATCTATGTAAAGAATTTGAATCTGTAATGAAAGTAGAGTTTAAGATGAGTGCAGTGGGGGAGATGAAGTTTTACCTTGGATTACAGGTGGATCAGACACCAAAAGAAATCTTCCTACATAAGATCAAGTATGTAGGAGATATCCTCAGTTGGATCGATATGGAGAATGCTTCTGCAGTTGGAACTCCACTTGCTACAAACCATGACATGACACCCGACGAAAATGGTGATCTAGTTGATGCCACCATGTACAGAGGAATGATCGGATATCTCATGTACTTCACAGCCACATGACCTGATATCATGTACGCGACGTGTCTTTGTTCCAGATATCATATGAAACCAAAACTAAACCATCTCATCAGACTCAAAAGGATTTTTGGTTATCTGAAGGGTACTCCAACACTCAGGTTGTAGTATCTCATGATGATGACTTTGAGCTTACAGCGTATAGTGACTCGGATTATGGCAGTTGCAAAATGAATTACAAGTAAACATCAGCAGGATGTCAGTCCTTTGCTAAACGGTTAGTCACCTAGCAGTGTAAGAAGCAGACCACCATTGCTCTATCAACATGTGAAGCTGAATACGTTGTTGCTGCTAGTTGCTATTCCCAAATAATTGGGATCCAACAGCAAATGCGCGACTATGATTTGCAATTCTCTAACACTCCTATTTTTGTTGACAATTCTGCTGCTATTGCTGCAACCAAAAATCCGGTCCAACATCCTAAAACTAAACACATCGATATTAAGTATCACTTTATACATGACTGTTTTGAAAAGCAATTAATCGATGTGGTTAAAATTAATACGAATTTTCAACAAGCCGACCTCTACACAAAAGCATTTGATAAACCGAGGTTTTTATATCTTTTAGACGTTAATGGCGTGAAAAAGAAAAGTGATGTGATTCCGGAAGATGAAAGTTCGTAGTCCGACTAGTGTAGTTTTTAGTTTTATTTATTTATTTCACTTTATTTTTCTGCCTATTAAAATCCATAAACACAAAAAGAATTTCGGTTTTAGAATTTTAGGGGGAGAATAGTTTAGTCTAGTATTAAAGTCGTGTAGTATTTAATTACTTAAAAAACGACGGGGGAGGGCAGCTTAGCTAATAAGAAATGAAATCAAAACTATGATTCTGATTCAAAATATATGGAAAATGATAGTATACAGGGAATGAATTGGTTGGGACTTCAAAACAAGTGTGCTCAAATTGTGAAATTCAAAGTACAAGTCTGAGAAGTCTAAGCACAACTAAAGAAAAATAATAGGTAAACTAGTTGCTACTGAGATAACATAGAGAAAATAGACCTAGAGGTTGCTAGTTCATAATATAATGTGTTGGTAGATTCAACATTATAGATGAGTAGGCTTCATTGGTGAATAAAATATTCAAACTAACTTGTTCAACTTGTTGTGGGTTCTCATCTTATCCCTAGTTAACACAATCAACATATTTCCAATAAGGGGTGACAAGAAAAATAAACACCACAAATGTGTGCGGATGACCATAAATATGAGCAAAGCACATGTAAAAATGCTAAAAGTAATCAAGCTGATGGCATATGTTGTTGGTGCGTTATATGCAAAAAGAAAAAAAATTAAATGCTCTAACAAGAGATAGGTTGTGTGCCTCTCTACTGTGCGGTGGCACTAACCTGAGAATAAGCATAACTTAAATATTCTAGAATTCATTGTTGTTTGCGCCTCTCTACTATGCGATGGCACTGACGTGAGGCTTGGTATCTCTTTGAAAGCTCTTAGAATAGTCTATTCTTGTCCATTACCCGTAGACCACTCAAAAATCTTCAGAGGAATGTTGATTACCAAATAAGTGCGAGATCCACAAATGCATGTTGAAATAACTAAACCTAATTCATCACCATTGAAAGTCAAAAGTCTGTGTATGGATTTAAGGGGACAATTATACTGACAATCATCGTGACTACAATTCTTGAAAGTCAAAATCATTGTGTGCATCTTATAGCTTTAGTATGATTTCTTGAAAGTGGTAATGACTCTTAGACATAACAAGAATCGAGCATCGAGTGCATGTTAATAAGAGGTTCCCAAACGATTCTGTTGTATCTTTATGATTCCATAATGAATGGTTCCAGAAATGATCTAATCAACTTGAAGATGTTCTGCTCAAACCCAAAACAACAAAAATATGTCCTAGTTTTTGTTTAAATTTCTAAGTTATTTTCTATTTTCTAGTCGTTGTAGGATTAATCATCGGACTATAAAACTGGATGTACTCTGTGAATCACTTACTAAAATGGGTCACGTCTAAGGTGACTAATAAGATTTAATTAAATGGGTCACGTTTGAGGTGACAAATTAGTTTTGAAATTAAAAGGATCACGTCTGAGGTGATCAATTGGCTTAAACTAAAAGGATCACGTCTGAGGTGATCAAATGGTGTTAAAAGGTCATAATGTTTATCAAATGTTAACATTTTAAAGAGTTGAAAGTGTAAAGCGCTCAAGTTCATAAGTATGAGCCAATCGCACGATCGGATCATAAGTATGAGCCATTCGCACGATTGGATCATAAGTATGAGCCAATCGGATGATTGAACCATATGTATGAGCCAATCACACGACTGGACCTTGAGTATGGAAAACCCATGCGATTGGACTACAAGACTGAACCAATCGTACGAACGGATGAAGGAGTATGATCCAGTCGCACGACTGAACTCCAGTCGCACGACTGAAGCATGAGTATGGGCTCAATCGCACGACTGGAGCATAAGTATGGGTCTAGTTGCACGACTGAAATTTAAAAGAGTATAAATAAGGGGGTCAGACGGTCATAACCCTTACCACCCTTCAAGTTCTCCGAAATCACCCATACTCATAGAAATCACCCATACGCATCTACAGGTACACTGTAACTGAACTCGGTCAAAACGAATGTCTTAATTTCATATTTAATGGCTGAAAATGCTAAAACCTTGAACCAAGACTACTCTTAACAATAGACCACTTAAATGGTCACACATGTTGGCTTAAATGAATTTAGGGGCTATTTAGAGTCTCTGCGGTCCAAATGAATCTAAACACAAAGTGTAATGTCATGGTTTGACAAAGATTCAAATCTGTGGTCAACAACAGTGAGATATACGAATGGACATGCCGATGAATTCCAGTCGCACGATTGAGCCAATGACTTAATCGCATGCATGAATCATGCTCATAGGTTCAATCGCACGACTGACTCAACCGCATAGTGTTGCATACATCTAAGCTCAGTCATAGGCTTAATCGCACGACTGAACTCAGCTGCAGGCACAATCGTACGACTAAAATCAATTGTACGACTGAAATCAATCGTACGATTGAATTCAGTCGTATTGCTCAGTCGCATGATTGAATTAGTAGAACAAAATAATTCAAAATTCACCTTTTAAGTCTAGCAACAAATCTAATGTATATAGTTCTTGTGTTGTAGCAATAGGGCTGAACGATGGATAATGAACACCAAGCACATCATATGTGCACAGGTAGATGCTTTTTTGAGGATGAAATACACTGGGGACATCAACGTAGGTTTGCTCAACAAGGGAAACTTGTGCCCCCAATTCAAGTGCTTAGCTCATGTCATCCTTAAGTGCATAGTGTCAAGGAGAGGAGGAATTGATGGGATGTCTGACCAAATCCAGAAGGCATACGTAGCACTTTTGTTAAACCACCTGTTCAAGTGCTCTCACATGATCTTCTCCTACTTGATAGAGAGGAAGAAGATGATGTTTTGGTCAGAGATGGGAATAATGCTATGCAAATGGGTGGTGGTATGGATGACGAAGATTCTCAAGAAGCTAACTAGGTTATGTCACTTAATGTACAAGATGTTGATGCTTATTGGCTCATGTGAAATATCTCTCAGGCTTATGAACAGCAGAGCCAAAAGCTTGCCGAAGAAGTACTAAAGATCCTAGAAGAAGGTGATGACTGTGAAGTTGAAACTAAGCTCCTAGTTCATCTGTAGTGTGATAATTTCAGCCCGATCAAGTATCCTTTAAGGAACTGATTTAAGATTGTGTGGTGTACTCGTCTGGCTCAAGCTAAAAAGACTACAGATCAAGAGAAAAATAATGATTAGATATTTATGTATTTGAAACTTTTGTACTTAAATTATGTGTTACATTAATGTAATTAATGATTATTTATGTTTAAATGTCTTGATAAATGATTAATGTGTGATGAGTTGAATGCTTAAATAAAACAAATGACCAGCTAGATGAGATGTTCCAACTCAATCCTGATGAAATGGACAAAGATGCTCTAGAAGTCGATGTACTGAGTGATGATGAGCTTAACGATGTAAACGAAATCAAGATAGAGGATGACACTGTTGACTACTATCCAGAGTATGCTGACCACGAAGGCAATGTTATACCTAGTTTGGATGATACTTTTGGCAATGCTACATTTGAGAAGTTTGATGAAGTAGAGAAAAAAAGGAGAAAGAAGAAAGTTGGGCCCAAGCTTTAGACGCAAATGTCGAATTGAAGAAAGCTAAATGGGCGACTTGTTTTGCTTAAATGAAAGCCCAGCACGTACCTCCAAAGCAGAATGCCTACACCAAACTGTACAGAGTCAAGAAACATCAGAAGGTGTCTGGCAAAATCATTGTGTGGGCTTATTTTGAAGACTTAAATATCTATGCTGTGAAGAGAGAGAAGGGGATTGAGTACTTAAGATACCCACATGATCTAAAGACTCTTCCTTGTTTTGAGCTCAACCGACTGGCGTGCTTAGATCTGCTGTATGCTAATCCAAGGATGATGTCAGGTTGGTTTGAACCTGCATTGAAGAGAGAATACCACACCAGGTGGATAAACTTCAGACCTCAACAACCGAAGAGGTACATCCGTAGGTCTAAAGTGGACCCGATATCTAGGAAGCCGAAAGTTGTGCTGAAGTGGAGTCCTTCGCGTACAATGTCAAAGATTCCATTACGAGAACTGCCTCAAGACTTCACTCCACACTTCAAATGGTGGTACTATGATTGGAGGACAAGAGAAGCGATCATAGTACTGAACAAAGATGGGAAGATAGAGACTATCTGGGTATTTGACCCTATGTGGCTAACCAACTTGTCTGCTGAAGATGTTTACACTTTATACAAGTGGCCACTGTTCTATTACACGCAGGACATTGTACAAGCTCTCCAGTTTCAACACGTAATAAGATTCTTCTTTGCTTTTGAGATACATGCAGGAGTCACAAAAGAGGAGATGTACAAGAAGTTCAAAGAACATGTGAAGAGTGTTAGACGATAGAGGAAACTAGGACCAAGGGGGAGTTTGTAGATGCAATTGGTACTAGTTTATGACCTTAATGTAAATGTCTTTCATGACTTACACATATGTAATGAATAGGTTCAATGAAATATGATTTGTGGTTGATGTTTATAATGTTTAATATTTCATATTATTATTGTGTTAAAATATAATGAACTTACTATATAGTTTGAGGTTGTTGTACCCAATTATAAGCCAAATAATGATTGTGTAATGTGTTCAACATAGACGGATGAGTGTTCAAGCTAATGGCCTATACTCAAGGACCATACGCATGAATACATCATACTTATGGACTAGTCACACGACCGAACCAGGAGACTGGATCAATCGCACGATTGAAACATAAGATTGACTCAGTCGTACGACTGAACCTTCAGCCATGCGTATGGCTCAATTGCATGATTCAGTCGCACGACTGAAAACCCCTAACCTATAAACACCACTTAATTCGTGGAAAAACGTCATTTTCGAAAACACTTAATACTCTTACGAACCCTAGACATCCAAAACGTCCTAGGAAGCCTGTCCAAGTTCATAGATCATTCCTGATCGATCTCTATTCGTTCATAACATTTAGTTTCAGTTCTATATCGATTGGGTAATTGTTCTCACTAACTGGATCGCCAATCAAATAGGATTTCGCACTATTTGATCTGGTACAAACGCAGAATCTATTAGTATTCCATACGTACACGGTCATGACAAGTGGTATTAGAGCTTTGGCTCTTGAATTTGCGCTTGATTCAATTAGAATTATGTCAAAACTCAGGTTTTAACTCAAAAGAGTCATCTTTTTTAGTCCACATGTGTTTTTCGACAATTCTAGGAATTAAAGTTGAAGTTTCTCTTCATACGGCAGATTAGGGTTTCTGGGTAAATAGAAATTCGTGTCTAAGTGCCAAAAATTCAATTTTTCCAAACACAGCGGCCTTCAGTTGCACAAATATCTCCTTCGTACGATTAAACTCATTCGCACACTCCATCCGACGACTGAACTCAGTCGTATCCTTCATTCGCACGACTGAATACCTTCAGTCGGTTGAGTCTATTTGCCTTGTCCATACGCACGACTGAATTCAATCGCATGATTGAATTCATTCGCACGAGTGATCAATACGCATTGTCCATTCGCACGATTGAAGTTGTCCTGTTCTCAAAGTACAAAGTTCATACAAATGGAAG
>BJCM01211320.1:0-41083 GCA_018326385.1 Flaveria bidentis
AGTAAGTAGCTCATTCTCAGCTGCAAGAGTGTATTTCTCACCATGCAGTTTTTCTATGTCAGAAATAAGAGATTTGATTTTTATTTCAAAGCCTTTTATTTCTCTCTTCATCATTTCTGACTTTACATTTTCTTCTTTGATTTTGTCAGCCAATTTATGATTATGTTCTCTATATCCTTGTAATTCATTAATGCATTTTTCACTACAGAGATTAGTTTTTACCTTAGTAGGCATTGGAGATGGTCCATTGTTGATGTGATCCATAAGAGCATGGTTTTGGAATTGTGGCTTGACTTCCTCAGCATACACACTCCAGTCACATGTTCCATCTTGCTTGATCACAAGGGCACTGGCAAAAGGTTGGCTGCTTGAATGAGCTTGGTTTGTCAGCTGTGGTTGATTATGGTAAGTTTGTTAACGATGAGAATGATGATACTGTTGTTGTTGGTTGTTTGTGTGATAGCTTGAGTTTGGCTGTGATGATGATTGGCCTAGAGAGTTCCTTTGATAGTTATTTCTCTTGGGAGCATTGCACTCTCTCGAGAAATGGCCAGCCATGCCACAGTTAAATCATTTCACCTTGGATTTATCATATCCAAGTTTTGTGTTCTTATTCAGGCTTAACTTTCTTCCTTTCCTGAAGAATTTCTTAGCTCTCATGTCAATAATTGCCATTTGTCACTGTAGATCCATTTCCTCAACATCATCAGGATCCATTTCTTCCAAGTCTTCCTGAATTAGATGAGCAGAAGTGAGTCTTCCACCCAGGTTGGCTTCAAAGTTTGCAACAAAGGCATTGTAAGTTGCCTTTTGTTCTTCTGTTCTTGAGTCTTCAGGAGATGTTTGAGGAGAAGCAGGAACTTTAGGTGCTTGTGATGAGGTTGATGGATGATTAATTGGTGGAGTTGCAATGAACCCAATGTTGTTCATTTGATCTCTTGATGAGATGAAGTCATCTTCCTCAGTGACGAAGGCATTTTCCACAGAATGAGATTCTGATGGAAATTTGAAAGCCTCAATCACTCTTGGTCCACCAAGATTTCTACTTCTTTCATCAAGTTCCAAAGCTTCAATTTTGGCTATCATGATGTCTAAGGAGGTGCTTTCCAGGTCAAGAGTGTTTTTCAGCATGGTTACATTTTGTTTCCAGCTTTTAGGGAGACTATGAATCATTTTCTTGTTTAGTTCTTTGATCTTGTAAGTGACTCCCATAATCTCCAAGTTATTTACCAACTATACAAATTTGTGCAGTTGTTTAGATATTGATTCTCCCTTGGTGTGGCGAAATGTTTTATACTGATTAACCAGCTTGTCGTTGTTGATCTTAGCCACCTCACTACTTCTTTCACACATGATTTTCAGGGCATCCCAAACAGCCTTAGCAGTTCCATACTTTTCCAGCCTTTTCAGCACATCCATCTTGAGTGCTTGAGTCAAAATTGAGTATGCTTTGAGGTCGATCTTGATTTTCTTATAGTCATCTTCATCTAAAGTTAAGTCTTCAATGGGCATTCTCACAGTTTTATAAAGTGCAGCTTGAGCTGTTGATAGAGTAACAGGGATGTTTGGACCCTTGCATATTGAAATCCAGAAATCAGGATCAACACCTGTGATATAATTTCTAAACCTTATTCTCCACTGTTTAAACTCAGATTTGTGTTTAAGCATAGGAGGTTTAGGTGTATGACCAACTTCAGAATAATTGTTAGAATCCATTTTAACTTGTGTAAGTATAGATTTAGTTGATTTTTAAGATTAATTGTGATTAATAAGTTCAACTGGTGACAACAGTTCTTTCTTGGTTTTGAGTATTCTTGTTGTTTACTGAGTAGAGATAATGAAATCCACTACTAGCAACTTGATTATCAGATCAATCGAGTTCTATTCAGTCTATGCGCAGATCTGAAACAGAACCGAGAGCCAAAGCTCTGATACCAATTGACTGGGGTTGAGTAAGATTGATATTCTTACTGAGAATCGAATATGATAATCAAATCAATGATTAAGTGGCGGAAACAAACAATCAAAGAACATTCAATGCAATACAATACTCATAAATTCTTTTGTATTTGTATATATCGAAGTTGATTTATAGAGAATTAATTACAACAAAAATTCTCTATCTATCAACCGCCATTCAGTACGAGGTTAACTATTCTATTTATAGGCAGACGAGATGCCTTTACAAAATGACTAAACTACCCCTGACCTATTACATCAGAAACTAGTCTAAGTCTTGATCCGTATCTCTGCTTGTTCATCCGCATTGACAAATGCGGATGAGATAATCTTGATCAGTATATCCACTTGATCATCCGCATTAGTAAAGTTGGTCATCCGCATTGGTTAATGCGGATGAACAAATACTTATGCGCATTTGGTCGGTCATCCGCATTTGTCAATGCGGATGAGCAAAGTCTTGTCTGCATCTTATTTTGTTCTTCCGCATTAGTCAATGCGGAAGAGTAACTTGTTCTTCAGCATTAGTATTGTCTTCCGCATTAGTCAAGCGGAAGAGTAAACACTTGTCCGCATCTGTGTTATGTCTTCCGCATTAACTAATGCGGAAGATAACACTTGTTATTTTCCTTGCAGATCTTCATCCGCATTTCTTCTTGGACTTGTGGGATTTCAGCTGAGCAATCATCAATTCACCCATTAAGTTGGCATATATGATCCTTTCAGAGTCACAACATGGTATGTTGGTTGCAGGGACACAACTACAAAGCCTATGAACTTAAGGAAAGAACTGTAGGTGAGCTGTGAAGAATGATAGAACATGTCATGGCTGTGGAACTTGATACTGGAGTTCGATTCAGGACTGAAGCTCTAAAGCTTGATACTCAATAATACAACAAATTCCCTGATGAACCAATAACAGTTGAAAGTACAACTCAACACAAAGGAAAAGAAAAACATATCAGAGAACCAAGAGCAGTCATACCTGGCAAAGTGTGGCTATTGGTCACAACAGTTAGAGAAATCACTAAGAAAAAGTCTACTTTGATAGAATTGTTTGACCACATCAAAAGCCCAAACTCTGCGGAAAATAATAGGATCATGGAATGGAAGTATGATCAAGAATGGGACTATGCTATCATCAAGAGAACATCTAGAAGGGTTCAATACTTCCATGATATAGCATCAGTGCTGTGCCTACCCGAATGTGACCTCAAAGATCTGCAAAGCTTGATTATCTCTAACTATCTAATTCACCTAAGAGGAAGAGACTTCTCTGTGTTGGTGGGAAAGTTAAAGACAAAAATTCAAAGATGATATGCTTAAAGAAGCTAAGAGAGAGGATGATGAGCACATGAGAAGGTCACAAAGGATGAAAAATCAAAATCCAATTCCTCTACAATGGTGGATGATGAGTTCTTAAAGAGGATTGGATGTCAAAACAGGAAATCAACCGATGTTAAAAGATTTGATGGTAATTAATATACATATCCCATAACAGAATGGGGATATGTTGAAAAAACCAAAGAATTGGTGCTGCTGAAGAATGCAGAAGGAAAGAAAGCAGAGAAAATCATAATATTTGATCCAGTAAAGATACGTTGCTCCACCCCAGCTACACTTCATACTTGCATGACAAATTCTTCCCTAAGTTGTCTGATGAACGAGCTCAGAATGATTTATGCTTATATATGCACATGATTCAAGTTGTGGATAAACTATATGCAAAAACATACAAGAGAAGAAGGTATAATGCTGGGATGTTGAAAGGAGATAACATTGAAGAAGTATTAGAACTTAGAATCTTAGAAGAAGATGAACTAGAAATAGTTAACAACCAAAGTGTTGTAGAAACTCTTACAACTGAAAAAGACATTTTAGGATTAATTTTTGAGACTCTATAAAGGATATACAGAATGGAGATCAAGCACAAGTACGATGATCAAAAGGATGCAGTATCATACTTCAACAAAAAGATGGTGGCAAGATTGAAAGAACTTTCAGTATTGAAGAGCTGATTACAAGTGTCTAAGCCTAAGGGGGAGTATTGTTAGATCTATGATCAATAGATCTAGTCCATTTTGTATAGGCTTAGAACTTGAATTAATATTTGTAATGAATACTTGTAATTCATTATTATGTATGCATTAAATGTATAGGTTAACCCATATATGTGTGTTAATTTATGTATATTTGCAGGGAAAACATTATAATTGATAAAATTCACCAAGTGTAAGAAACATCTACGGATGAACATTTTGTTCTTCCATAAAAATGTTTCTTACAAGTAAAATACATCCGAAGATCTTCTGCGGATGAACAACCAGCTCCGAGGATGGAAGATCAAGATTGCTTCGGAAGAACAATGTACCCTTGGAAGAACAAGATTCCTACGGAAGAACAAATATCTATGGAAGACAATATTCTTGCGGAGTCCAAACACTTGTATTTAAATAATACAAGTGTTACAAATAAAAAAGTCAACAAGTCAACAAGGCAGTTACGCAAATCCCAAGAGATCCGGTGATTCCCTAACAGAAACAATTCCAAATCCCAAGAGATTCGGTGTTTCCTTAATAAGAACATTATTCTCAATAAATATGGATCCTAGGTTTCAAATCGAGCAGACGGCTTCGACGGCAAACATCCAAGCAACAATATAACAACCAAACATCACATCAAATCACACAAACCAAAACCCTAGCAGCCGTCACATTATCAACCATTCAAATCAATATCATTCTATCATTCATTATTTATTTGTAATCATTAACCAGTTTTAATGAAATACGTTTGAATTGAATCTTTGTCTAATCATTATTTGTGTTCTATTTAGTGCATTCAACTTAAGTATTAATCATTATTAATATTGAAATTAATAAAAAAAAATTAAACTAATTTAACGTTGATTCCGCAAACGTTAATTTGACTTTCATTTAACACTGTAATTCCTGATTGCGATCCTTGGATTCACACTAACCAACTTAGAGTACTTGTAATCAAGAACAAGGCCAGACTAGTTGTTAAAGGATACACACAAGAAGAAGGTATTGACTATATAGATGATTTTCCTCCAATGGTAAGACTTGAAGCTATTAGGATATTCCTTGCTTTTGCTGTATCCAAGGATTTCAAGGTTTACCAACTTGATGTCAAGTGTGCTTTTCTATATGGGGTAATTGATGAGGAGGTTAGCTCTATAGATCCAGATCATCCTGATTATGTATGCAGACTTGATAAAGCTCTTTATGGGATGCACCAAGCTCAAAGAAAATGGTATGAGACTCTATCTTAGTATCTCTGTTAACATGACTAGAAGAGGGGCACTATAGGTAGAACACTCTTCCCTCAAAGGAAAAGGAAATGCCATGATGCTGGTTCAAATTTATGTAGATGATATTATTATTGAGTCACCTAATCTAAAGCTCTACAAAGACTTTATGAAGTTGATGAAGAATAGTTTGAAATGAGTGCATGTAGGAACTCAATTTCTTTCTAGGAATTAAAGTGAAGCAGGTTGATAATGGCATCTTCATAAGTCATTCAAAGTATGTACAAGACATACTTACAATATTCAACATGACTAAATCTAAGGTTGCAAAGACATCCATAGCAAAAAACCACTCCCTTAGACCTAATCTTGAGGGGGAAGTATGTAGATGAACGTCTTTCCTGCATGTATGCACTGGAGTACAAAAGTAGAGATGGTTCAGAAGTTTTATACCATGCACTAGATATATTCTAAGTGTAAAATCTTTTGAAGCCAAAGTGAAGTCTTCCGAAGCTTCAAAGACAGAGTCTTCTGAAGCAAAGAAGTGAAGACAGATTATCTTCCGAATACTTTTGAATACATGCTTTATCTGATGTACTTTTCGCTGCAACTCTGTTCAGTCAGCAAGTTACATGAGTTGGTGAAAAATTCTATGCTTTTGGTAAACTGTACATTGAGGTCTTAAGTATGTGCTTTCTACTTTATGTACTTTTATCCTTTTGTAATATATTAGGATGTGAGCTATGGCATGTCATAATCTTTAGTCAAAAGGCAATTTGCCTTTTGACTCTACATTTGATTTTGTTGTCTAGTTCAAATGTATCAAGCTGGCCTTCTAAGTATGGCTGGCTGTAGGATGTAGTATAAAGTATCTCATGTCCTTTTAACTTTGTTTATTCTTTTTACACTTGTAAAAGAACTTTTGAGCAATATATAGCATTCTTGAAAACCATATACTTATGTTGCGTTGTTCTTAGTTTTGTCTCATATTTTGCTTGTGTTCTAAGTATCATTCTAGTGTGTTACTAGTTCCTTATTTGATCTGTTAAGTGTTCTAAAACAACTCTCCTCATTGTGTGTTTGTGTTGTAAGTGACCAACCCCTCTAAAAGGTCCTGCAATGTGCAAGATATCAAGCAAACCCTAAGATATCACACCTAGTTGCTATCAAGAGGATTCTTAGATATCTCCAAGGTGCTCCTAAGCTAGGCCTTTGGTATCCCAAGAATTCTAACTTCAATATGTTTGCTTTTACGCGTAATGACTATGGTGGATGCAATATTAATGCAAAGTCTACATCTAGGAATGTCATTCCTTGGTGGAAGGATAGTCTCATGGCAAAGCAAGAAACAATCTTTTGTGTCTGCATCAACTGCTAAAGGTATACACACACACACACACACACACACACACATATATATATATATATATATATATGTACATGTAGATATATATGTATATATGTATATATATATACACACACACACTCAACGGTTCCTTCTCTTTCACTTTATTCTTCATCTACAAATTCTCTAACCTATATTTATCCCAAAACCGCCTCTCTTTTTACCATTCTTCACCATAAAGATACTTACAAATGGCCAACTCTGATCGTAGAAACCAACCAGATTTTTGCATTCATTTACACAGGCAACACAATCAGGTTGCTCTGTTGAACTTTAAGAAAGATCCTTGTTTCTCAAAGGTTTGCCTATTCTTGACTCTTTCCAACTACTTCACCTCCCTAACCATAGATCCCTCACTATATGAAGATAAAGTTTTAGAGCTTAGGAGGACCTGCCAAGAGGTCACTATGGATGGGGAGAAGGCACTGTCTGCCATAATGCAGGGGAAGACAATTTTCATTACTCCAACCTCCATTAATACTCATCTCAGGTTGGATGATATAGAAGGAGGTTTGTCTTTCCTAAAGTCTGCTATCATCCAATCCTTCAGGCAGATCGGCTGTGAAGGTGATTACTTGGTATGAACCTTCTGAAAAAGGAAGGTCTCCTCCCACTAGAAGTACCTCCTCCATGTAGTCATCCATTGTTTACCTAACAAGCATGGAGGATGGGATAAAATTCCAGAGGACCTTTCCAATATAGTCCATGGGATGGTTCAGGGTGTCAAGTTTAGGTTCTCTTAATTTGTTTATACAAATCTACTTGCTAAGTTAGACTCCTTAGAATATTATATGATCTCTAGATATGTCCAACATATTCTTAACTATGATCTGGGATCACAATTAAGGGGAATAGGTAATGTTCTTAACATGGGACATATAAAGCCTGATATATTCAAAACAATGAGATAGCCTACTATGGGCTTCTGAGGGGTAAAAATAACCCTAGTCCTAAAAATGATAGAGCTCATTACTCAAGGTGACAACCTAGCAACACAAGCTAGTGTTGAACCCATACCTTCTTCTTCTGAACCACCCACACAACCTCAAATAACCATCAGCTACACTAAAAAAATCCAAACTGACCCATTCACAAGCTACTCAGGTTGTGCAGGCCCATATATCCTCACCCATACAGGATTTAGTGGACACTAGAGCTCTTACTTCCCTTGAGGAGCAAACCACTCTCATCTTTTTAAGGATCAGTGTTGAGGTTCTTCATGTTCAGCGTGATGAGTTCACTACGCCAACACTAGGCTTAAACCTTCACTCAGAGTCTCAAAACTCTAGTGAACAACCTTTAGGGGAAAGCTATAATTCCTAATCTCTAGACCTCAATCAACCTATACCCAACCTTGAATTCTATGATGATGAAGACATGGAATTCAGTATGTACTATGTGTCTCTCTTTTCCACCCTTGCTCAAGGAGAGATGAGTGATCTCGAGTCACCCATCTCTAGCCTACATCATCCCCCCTAACCAAGGTGGATCTCCTTGAATAAGTTTAAGAGGTCCATATGGAAGAGGCTCTCACTTCAGCAAATGATTACATACTTAAGATGTCAACCATGACAACCCAGCCCCTTGAATTTCAACCAAAGCTATCATAGTGTAGGGGAAATCTAGCAGCCAAGAACTTAGTGCTGTAGATCAAGAAGAAGACTTTGATCCTATTCTCTCATCCCCTTATGATTCTTCTCATGAAAATGAGAGGAGACTAAAACTAAAGGTGCAAAAACTGACTAAAACCTCCACCTATTTAGTCTTAAAGGTTAGTCAACTAGAATCTTAGGCAACTAACTTACAAAAAAGGGTCAATGACCAGCAACTTAAGATCACTGATCTCAAAGGAAAGTTAACTGAGAGACCACTTAGAAGAACTCAACTAGGTCCATAATAACCTATGGATGTGGTTGACCTAACCTACAGCTCACCTATGCAAGAGGGTGATGCTACCAAAAATGGGAAGAAAGTGCTAGCAATCATAGAACTTGGAGTTCTTCTAAGAGTATGGACCTTGAGGACTCAAAAACCTCACTTGCAACTGTCTATACTCAACAACCTTATCAAGTCCATATTGATATGGACTTATATAAAGTTTGTTTAAGAAGTTTATACCAAGGGCTATAACTTCCCTATCTCGTCATACTAAGAATCAAATTGTGAGATGAAGGCATGAAACTAATAGAAGAGCCCTGGTAATCTCTAATTCTCTAGGGCATCTAGAAATCTATAACTTCTCTAACCTTAGATTCCATGAGAGCACATATCTGATTGATCTTTCACTTGCCAATCCAAGTCGAAATATGCAAGCTACATGGATAACAATAGGATTCAAGATAGGGTGCTAAAAGAGTTCAAGTTGAGATCTAGATAATATAGATAGAGGCTAGTAGGCAAGACTGTTAGTCAACTAGATGTTGAAGTTGTCCCCAAGATTAGATTCGCAAGGGAAACCTTGACTAAAGTCCTAGTAGTTAAGCCTGTGAAATTTGAGATAGGAACCTTTTCATCACTCATTACCCTCAGTGAGACACCAACTTGTGAAGGTGCTTCACAATCTCTCTCTGGCTAGAGCTTAAATGTTAAACCAAGCAATGAAGGCAAAACTCTCTCCACCCTGAGTCACCAAGGCCTATGAGTGACAAAGGGAAAAGGAAACAAACTCCTAAGGAGATTGAGGAGGAGGAGAGAGAAAGAAGATTAAGATAAGGGGTGAGAGTTCAAGTGGGTCCCTAATTTCATGGAATCTGCAATCAGGGTTGCCCCTAGGCCAAACACTCAAGATGATGAGTTAAGGGCAGCCAGATTGAACTACTTGGGGATCAGAAACTACAACATTGATGAACTCATCTCTCTTCTAATAAAAGAGCTAAATAAATTGGCTAACACTGAGTTGTCAATGGAGATGAAGAAGGTAGAGGATCTAGAACAACTTCTCAAGATCAAGGAAGAAAAGACTCTAGACACATTCTCCTACCCTCTCCTCAGTTCAAGAAAGTCCTAAAAACAAAGGCTGTGATAACTAAGCAACAACCTTAGGTAGACAAGGAAGAAGACATACAAATTACGATCAACTACTTGAACGTCATAGGCCTCTATTAGGAAGTTGCACTTCTTCTCTTATCATATGAATGCATGGAGTTTTAATGCCTCTAGTAGCTTAAGCAACAAGTAATAAAAAACAAAAAGTTGTATGGAGAAGATTAAAAAGTCAAGAGCCATCATCCAAAAGAGTCACAAGAAGTCTATTGATAAAGAGAAGATTATGAACTTCTTGATGTTGTATGGATTCTCTGAAAGGAGGCTTTATCTAATTTCTCTATCCATAATGGATAACATTTGGGTGATCAAGCAGAAGATTAAAAATGGTGAACTCATTGACTTGCATTCTCCACCAAGTTAGACTACACCTGAAGTTATGGTAAAGGTTAAACCCTAAAAGACAACACAACCTGAACCTAGTTTGGATCACAACACTCTTCTTCTTTTAATCCACAGTAGGCTCTTGACCCCTCTCCTTCTAAACCTGTGGGGGGAAAGACCCAACTGAGAAAGACATTAAAAAATAACCTGTTGCTAAAGGTCAGTCCTCTCAATTGAAATCTTGAAAGAGGAAGTAAAGGATGGCCATGAGAGGGACATTTAAAAGAAGAAGAAGTATAAGGCATCCACTATACACCTTAAGATGAGTCAGAGCATCCTAAGGTAACTCTAAAAGAGGCTGCTCAACCAAGTCCAACACATGTAGAGCCTCTTGTAGCTGAAAGACCCATCCTGTCCTGGACCTTAGTCACAAATCCAGACAGATGGTATGTAATTAGAGATTAAGGAGTTCAAGATGTATACTTCTAGCAAGACATGATTTATCTTCCTTTGCATGATCTCTATGACATAAAGGGATATTATGAGAGTCTGAAGGATTCTAAATAAATGATAAAGAAAGGAATGGTCTTCATCCTGAAGTGGACTGTCAATATCTGACTAATCTCCTCTTTTTAGGTAGCATCAACCTAGGGGGAGTTTGTAAGGTTTACAGTTAAAGACTGATGTAACCAAAACAACCAAAGATCTCTCATCAAGCATGCACAAAGTATAGAGTAGACTTACTTAAGAAGTTTTACACAACTCAAAGAAAATAAGTTAAGTGTAAAATCATCCAAACCCAAATGACAAAATCTTTCAAAGCCAAAGATGAAGTCTTCCAAAGATTTAGAGACAAAGTCTTATTTCTTCCAAAGACAGAGACAACATGCTTTCTCTAATCACCTTTAGATAAAAATCTCCAAGAACTTTTTGCTTCCCCTCAAAAGACTCACCAACTTATATAATTTGGTGAAAAGTTCCATGCTTTTGTCAACTATAGATTATGGTCATTGGTCTGTAATTTTCAACTTTTGTACCTTTTATCATTTTTATAATAAATTAAGGTGTGAGCTATTGCATTTCATAGTCACAAGTCAAAAGCCAATATGCCTTTTTACTACACATTGATCTTGTTGTCTAGATTAGTGTTTTTAGTTGGATTTCAAAGTATACCCATCTGTAGGATGTAGTATAAAGTATCTTAGGTTCTTGTATTTATCTTCATGCTTTGTAACACTTGTAATAGAACTTTAGAGCAATATACTATATTCTTGAAAACCATACTTATCTTGTTCTTGTTCTTTGTTCTATCTTATCCTTATTTGCGTTCATAGTATCATCTAGTGAAACCTGGTTCCCTTTTTGATCTGTTAAGTGTTCTAAGTCTCTCCTCATTATGAAACTAATTGTATTGATCACCTTTAACTCGTCTTGCATTAGCCCTTAAAGTAAGAAAAAACATTTAAATAAGGGATCTAAAACTCACCTCTGGTTGTTTTTGAACAAATCCCAGGAACCAAGTGGACACCAAACATCACCTTTTGACCATCAATCAGCCACTAACAGCTTCCCATCCATCCATAACATCTTTGTCGAAAGAACTTTTAGCTTTGTACAATTATATTAATTTTTTTCTCCCATGCCTAAACTAACTTAAGGGTAATAGCCTACAAACCTACCTATATAAGAACTTGAACTCTTACATATCCACATCAAACCAAAATCAACCCACATACTTACTCTCTTGAGTTCTCTGTAGATCACAAAAGAAGAAGAAGAGTATTCGCTCTCGAAAGTTCAAGCCCTGCATATTCTCATGTTCATCCTTGTTTATAAGTAACAATTGTTATTTATACCTGTTTTTCACTTATCTATACTTACACCAAGTATTCAGAAGTTCTCGAGTTGTTTATTAGACAAAGAACACAAATATATGTTAAAACTCAAATCAAGACCAACAATATATTATATATGTGTGGTACATAATAAATGCTTCTTGTTCTATCATGTTTTGGTCATTAGAAAACATATATAACAAGAACAAATAAAATACTAAAACAACCCCTGATAGGACTAAGAAAGACCCCTGAGGCTACCCAAAATGACCATTCCAAAACTACCTACGTACACTCATTAAATTTGGATTAAATCATTTTGATGTTTGGTAATGTTATGATAACCTAAGCATTAGTAGGTCACCAGGGTACTAGACCGAATCAAGCCCATTAGGGCCGCATTTCGAGGACCAAAACAACCCAATAGTAGGTGCAGGATCGATTTTTGTCACACAACACTATTTTAGTCTAAAAAACTCACTAAGTCTCACTCGGATTAATGATGCAGAATCCTTTATGAGTTGATAATAATATACTAAGTAAAGCAAACACAACACAAGAGAATAATTTTTCAAGATACTTGTATATATTACTTCTCAACTCAAAGTGCTACAAGACTCTTAAAAACATGTTTATAGAGTTACAAAGAGAAACTATATATACTACTATCTACAGCCGGTTATAGTTTGATACTAGTTAGAACTTACAACTAGGCAAATACTACATTGATAGCAGTAAGGCATCCTAGATAAAATATTATCTATGATTTGGTAGTCATGACATGTCCTTGACTTACCTTTCATTACCGACTAAAGTTGGCAACTTATTAACTGATAAGGAATGAACAGTGGAATAAAGTATGGTCAACTACATGGGCGTGGGAAAGCACCATGCAATATTTTAGAGGTTGCAGCGGATCTGTCAGAAGGTCCATACTTATGTCCACTAGTTCATAGCAGGTTCTTCCGGAGGTTAACTGGCTTTGGATGAACAAATTCTTCCGAAGCCACTTATACTTCGGAAGAGACTACTTCTTCCGAGGATTGTGATGATCTTCAAGACTTCACACTTCAGAAGTCATTGTCTTGGAATCTTCAAAGTGTTGAACTTTGGAAGAAGGAAGACTTTATCTTCGAAAGTTGGAGTTCCTCTTCGGAAGCTCTTTTAGTCTTGACCTTTGGAAGTTCAACATTTGCCTTCGAAAGTTCTTCTTCAGTTGCACCAATATTGTTATAAGTGATTGTTTTAGATGCACCATCTTTACTTTATCCTACAGTAGGACTATTGGCCGGTTCAATTCAAGGCCTAAAAAGTCCATGAAAACTCATTTTTCGATCACATAACGGTAACAGCCTTTATATAACTTTTACAAATTTAAACCATGAGTTTTGAACCGTGAACAAGCCAAAAATAGTTAGTTTGAAACAAGCCCAAAAAGGCCCAATAATGTGAGTAAAAATCATACTTTGAAACAACTCAACATTACCATAGCGGTGGAACTTTTTTGCACAAGTAACATGCAGTTTTACAAAGTAAGGACCCAAAATATCTATTACCTAAACATAGGCCCAAAATTACAGCCCATTTTAGACCAATAAAGGCCAACATCATATTACTTTTGACCTTTTGATTATGTTAAACATGTTTGAATTTTTTATTGTCTTAAAACATGGCCAACATCATGGTATTACAAAACAATGCTCATTTACTAGATAATTAACCTGATTGACTTTTTGATTGTCTTAAACATCATATTACTTTTGATATTGTATGCCTTGAAAACATATCTTATAAAAAGAAATTATAATAACATCTTATGCTCTTAAAACAATTAATGTTTAGCTGGAACAATGGCTCAATGAAAACTTGATTTTATCATTTATAAAACGTCACCTTTAAAGTAGCTGCAATATAGTTTATTTTACAATAATAACTTTAAAGGATTACTTGGGTCGGGTAGCCATGATATGTAGAGGTTATATGAAGAGGCTGATGCAACCCAAACACCCAAAGTCTCTCCTACATGCATGCACATAAGTACCGAAGAAGAATGCTTCGGAAGTTTCACACAAGCAACAAAAATATTCTAAGTGTGAAATCTTCCAAAGCCAAGACCAATATCTTCTGAAGCCTAAGATGAAGTCTTCCGAAGCTTCAGAGACAAAATCTTCCAAAGCTAACACTTGAAGACAGATTTCTTCCAAAGACTTTTAGCACACATGCTTTATCTGATGTACTTTTCCATAAAGTTGGACCCCTTTTCATTGCAACTCTGTAAAGTCACCAACTTACATGAGTTAGTGAAAAGGCCCATGCTTTTGGTAACTGTACATTGAGTTCTTGAGTCTGTAACTTTCAACTTCATGTACTTTATCCTTTTTGTAATATATTAGGATGTGAGCTATGGCATGTCATAGTCACAAGTCAAAAGGCAGTCTGTCTTTTGACTCTACAATTGATTTTGTTTTGTGTCTAGTCAATTGTATCTGGCTGGCCTTCAAAGTATGGCTAGCTGTAGGATGTAGTATATGTATCTCAAGTACTGTAACTTTCTTTTATGCTTTGTAACACTTTTAATAGAACTTGAGAAAGCAATATACTGCAATCTTGAAAACCATCTCCTTGTGTATATTGTTCTCTTGTTCTGTCTCTTACTTACTTGTGTTCTTTGTATCATCTATTGTGGTTAATCCAGTCTCACTATTTGATTAAGTTAAGTTACTATCCTCTTTGTGTTGTTGTGTTGTAAGTGACCACCCTTCATTGGTCCTGTATTTGGTATCAGAACTTTCCAGGCTCTTGATATAAGATCTCACCATCTTTAAATCCCTCACACACACAAATACTTAAACTTTTCAAATGGCAGCTATTTCCAAAATAGATATGGAAACTAGAACCATGAACAAGGCCCCACTGATTACTCTTGATGACTTTGACACTTGGTGCCAAAGAATGGAAGGTTTCATCAGGTCTTTAGATTCAAGAATGTGGGAGTCTGTTGAGAATGTACCTTACATACCAAGCACCTCTTCTGCTACTGGTGGTGGTATGATTCCCATGGTTATGGCTGACTACTCTGATGAAGATAGGAAGAGAGTAGAGATTGACCAGAAAGCCATGACAGCCCTTCAGACTGTTCTTCCTAACTCTGTGTACAAAGGTTTCAAGAAATGCAAAATAGCTAAGCAGTTGTGGGATGTATTGAAACTGATGTATGAGGGTTCCACTAAAGCCAAGGAGAACAAGAAGGATCTCCTAAAGCAGCAGTTTGAAACTTTCACCTTCAAAGCAGGTGAAACCATGACTCAACAATACTTCAGGTATATTGAGATTGTGGATACCCTAGTGGATGGAGGAATTTCTCTTGAGAACAAGGACATTGTAAGGAAGTTCATGTCCTCACTTCCTAGGAAATGGACACACTACTGTGTGGTTATCAAGAGGACAGAGAACCAGAAAACTCTCACTCTGACAGAGTTATATAGGATTCTCAGTGGCTATTAGATGGAGATGAACATTCAAGGTTCATTTGGAAACTCCAACAATCAAATGGATATTGCCCTTCATGTGGTTGAAAGTAATAACATAGAACTCCAACATCATCTCATATACTGAAAGGGTCCTTTCATCACCTTCCCAGAGACACCAAGGGAGAACTACACTCAAGGAAGCCCATTCCAAGAAACAAGTTCTTCTCAAGCCTTTGTGTCTTCTGATGAAAGTTGTGATAGCTTTCTTTTCACCTTTGAAGACCTGGACTGTATCCATCTAGATGGCCTGGAGTACATGGAGATAGTCCAGCAGATGGCTCTTCTCACTCATAGAGCCAAGAAGTTCTACAAGCAGATTTGAAGGAAGTTCCCAAGCAGTGCATCCAGTGGAAAGTTTGGGCTAGACAAAAGCAAAGTCAAGTGTTACAACTATAACATGATGGGCCACTTTGCCAGGGAGTGTAAGGCACCAAGAACAAATGATGGCCAAGCACAATCCAGACCAAACTACACTAACAAGGCTACCTAGAATGACAAGCCAAAGCAGCAAGCTGCTATTGCTGTTGAAGAAGGAGGCTTTGACTGGAGCTTTCAGGTGGAAGATGCTTCTCCAAACCAAGCTCGGATGGTAGATCATGATGAAGCCAAGGTATTGGAACATCTCTGTACCCCTAAATGCATTGCTAAAGTGAGCAGATATTGGTCCTACAACTTAGTAATGAGATTTGATCTTAAGTCCTTAAACATCTTAAAAGCTGATTTTAGAAAGTCTAAAAATGGTTATAAACTAAAGATAGAAGTCTTAGAGAAAACTATATTAGTTCTAAAACATGAGCATACAAAATTTAGGACTCAGATCAAATATCTCATAACTAAGCTGACTGAGTGCTAGGCTGAGCTTGTGATTAGCAAAGCCATGGTAGAGAAGTGTGTTTTTGAAGAAGAGACCTTCCAGAACATGATATCCTCATCCTTGCACAACATGGTGTGTTATCAAAACAAGCAGGGACTAGGATCTTATGAGATACCTCCTCCACATACAATCTTGTCTGTAAGATCACCCAGGTGTTGAACTTGTGAATATGAGCTTCCTCTCATAGATCCTTTGAGTGAAGAGGATAAAGAAGTGATAGTGAAGAATTCCTCTGAGAAAAGTGAAGAGGAGGATTCTAATAAGGGCCACTATCCTTCTGAGGAGAAAAAGAAGATTGTGATGACCAAGTCAATAAGAAAGAACTTGATTAGAAAGAGCAAAAGAAAAGCTAGGAAAGCTCAAGAGATCAAGGCTACTTTTGACTCTAAGCAGAAACAAGTTTTTATCTCTGCAGGGTTTGAAGTAGTAAAGACTGAAGACATCAACCTAAACTCTTCTGCTAAGAGTTCTGGTTCATGTTCAACTCCAAGAATAGTCCTCAACCCAAAAGAACTATCTTAGCATCTGCAAAGATGAGGGTGGAGAAGGGATCTGACCAAAGTCAGTCTTGTTCCCAGCAGAAGGCTCTTGGGAAGAAGAAAAATGGAGTGTGTCATGTGTGAAAGTACTGCTCATCTTACTAAGGATTGTTCATACAAGCCGAAAGGTACTCTTCACATGACCAAGACAAGGGCTTTCAAGAGTTCCTAGAAGATTCAACCTTCGGAAGGAAAATCTATTTCCTTTAGAAGCTCCAAAACTAAGAAGAAGGCAAGTGGAAAATTGCCTTCGGAAGAAAATTTGGTCTCGGAAGGAAGGAATACTTCCGAAGCACTGAAGTCTGCTACAGTGTTTGCAAAATCTTCCAAAGGTCCGGTCATCAAAACTTCCAAAGTCTCAAAAGCTTTCGAAGTATTGAAGGTCAAGTCCAAGCTTCCAAAGGTGGTGTGGAAGTCTAAGAAAGACCAAGTGACTAGAAGTTCTCCATCAACAACAACTCAAGATCCTCAAAGCACAACTATAGGATCTATTACTATTGCATTATCTTCTGTTTCTCTTAGTGAGCCAAAGACAAGTAAGGCTTGGGTTTCCAAATGTAACTAATTATTTTCTTTGTGCAGGGACAACTCAAGACAAACAAGAATGTCTGGATCATTGACAGTGGCTGTTCCAGGGACATGACAGGCAATAGGTCACTACTCCAGAACTTTAAAAGGATTGATGGAGGGCCAATTGCTTTTGGAGGAGATGAAGATGGTTACATCTCTGGAAAGGGCAAGGTCAAAAATTTTAAGCTCAACATTGAAAAAGTAAACTTTTTCAAGGAGCTTGGGTACAATCTTCTGTGTGTATCCTAATTTTGTGATCAAGAGTCATAACATGCTCTTTATTAAGCATGAGTGCATTGTTCTCAAGCCTGGGGTAGTCATTTCTCATGAGCATATTCTGCTTAGAGCCCCCAGAAAAGGGAACATGTACAAGATGGACTTGCAAGAAACATCTCCCTCTGGAGAAGTTTCATGCTTTCTGTTTAAAGCCAACAGTTATGAGTCTTTCCTATGGCATAAAAGAATGTTCCATATAAATTTTAAGAACATGAATAAACAAATTAAGAATGATTTGGTAACTAGAATGCCAAAGAAAGAGTTTACAAGTGATGATCATTGTGTTGCATGCCTGAAAGGGAAGAAACACAAGGTATCTCATAAGCCTAGGGAAAGAAACCCATCACTACACCCCTACACTTGTTACATATGGATCTCTTTGGCCCCACCGATGTAATAAGTCTAGGAAGGACCTCTTACTGTTTAGTGATCACATATGACTTTACGAGATTCACTTGGGTCTTCTTCCTTAGAATTAAGGATGAGACTCTTGAGATTCTAAAGAATTTCATCCTAAAGATTGAGAATCAATCTGATCACAAGGTCAAAACCATAAGATGTGATCAAGGAACTGAATTCAAGAAACAAATCCTTGATACATTTTGTGATGAAAAAGGTATTATAAGACAATATAGTGCTCCCAAGACTTCTCAGCAAAATGGTATTGTTGAGAGGAGAAACGGGACACTGAATGAAGCTGCAAGAACCATGTTGTCTGAGTCTAAGCTGCCCATCACCTTCCGGGCAGAGGCAGTCAACACTACCTGCTATGTGCAGAACATAGTTTTAGTGGTTAAGACTCATGGAAAGACTCCTTCTGAACTTTGGAACAAGAGGAAACCTTTCATTGGGTTTCTCAGGTCATTTGGACGTCCTTGCACCATCTTGAATACCAAAGATCAAATTGCCAAATTTGCTGAGAAATCAGATGATGGACACTTTATTGGAGTACTTCCCAAGCTAAGGCTTATAGAGTATACAATCTCAGAATTAGAATTATTGAGGAGTCAGTTAATGTGACTTTCAATAAACACACACCCTGTGTAGCTGGTTCTGGTCCTGATTGGCTGTTTGATCTTGATTTAGTTACCAACTGTTTTAACAAAACACATGTGAGAATGTTTCAGGATCTGCAGATATCTTATCAACAGGTGATCCTGGTCCAAGATTTAAGCTGAGAAGACCTTCAAGTAACACATCTTCAGCTCTAGTTGTAACTATTTCTGCAAATGAAGTGTCTATCAGCACCACAATGACAAACTGAGGTGATACATCTGGGATGCCTTCAAATTCTAGCTTAGAGGCTCCACAACCAGATAAAGACACTTCAAATGTAGAAGAAAATAATGGAGGTGGTGATAGTGATCAGGAATTTCTTGATGCTAATAACCACTCCATAGATGACAACATCAATGATGTCACACACTCATTGGATCAAGTTTCTCTTGATAAGTGTGCTGATGTGGTGGGAGAAACATCTATGCCAGATCTAAATTTCTCTAATTTAGATCTCTCTCAGCAACTTGTTGTGATCCCTCAGCTAAGGATGCACAAGTCTCATCCCACCACAAACATCATTGGAGATGTTGATAGAGGGGTAAGAACAAGAGGACAAACCCATGAAGCAAATGTTTGTCTTCACTCTTGTTTCTTATCGCAGATAGAGCCAAAGAAAGTTGATGAGGCTCTCAAGGATGGAATTTGGGTTGAAGCCATGGAATAGGAGTTGCTTCAATTCAAAAGGAAGAAAGTTTGGAACCTTTGTCCTCTTCCTCATGGGAAGACTACTATTGGAACCAAATGGGTGTTTAGGAACAAGAAGGATGATAGAGGCATTATAATCAAGAATAAAGCTAGACTAGTTGTTCAAGGATATTCACAAGAAGAAGGGATTGACTACACTGATGTCTTTGATCCTGTAGCAAGACTGGAAGCTGTTAGGATATTCTTGGCATTTGCTGCATCCAAGAACTTCAAGGTCTATCAACTTGATATCAAGTGTGCTTTTGTTTATGGAGTGATTGATGAAGAGGTATATGTCAAACAACCACCTGTTTTTGCAGATCCTGGTCATCCTGATTATGTTTGCAAGCTTGACAAAGCTCTTTATGGATTGCATCAGGCTCCCAGGAATTGGTATGAGACTCTATCTTAGTATCTCTGCAAACATGGATACTAGAGGGGTACTATAGATAGAACTCTCTTCATCAAAGGACAGGGAAATGACTTGATGCTAGTTCAAGTATATGTAGATGACATCATCTTTGGTTCAATTAATCCAAGGCTCTGCAAAGACTTTGAGAATCTAATAAAGGACAGATTTGAAATAAGTGCCATGGAAGAACTCAATTTCTTTTGGGGAATTCAAGTGAAGCAAGTTAAAGATGGCATCTTCATTAGTCAGTCAAAGTATGTTCAAGACATACTTAAAAGGTTCAACATGACTGATTGTAAGATTGCTAAGACATCCGTAGCTAGAAACCACTCCCTTGGACCAGATGTTGAGGTGGAGTGTGTGGATGAACACCTTTACAGGGCTATGATTGGGTCTCTTATGTATCTTACAGCTTGCAGGCCTGATATCATGTTTGATACATGTATTTGTGTAAGATATCAAGCCAACCCTAAGATGTCTCATCTTATCACTGTCAAAAGTATTCTAAGATACCTCAAAAGTGCTTTAACACTTGGTCTGTGGTATCCTAAGAATTCTGACTTCAATCTGTATGCTTATACAGATAGTGATTATGGTTGTAGCAACATGACTGCAAAGTCCACATCTGGTGGATGTCAATTTCTTGGTGGAAGGGTTGTCTTATGGCAATGCAAGAAACAATCCTGTGTCTCTAAATCAACTGCTGAAGCTGATTACATTGATGTTGCAAGCTGCTATGCTCAAGTGCTATGGATTCAGAATTAGATTCTTGACTATGGATTAAACTTCAAGGAGACTCCCATTCACATAGACACCAACAGTGCTATTTCTATCACAGAAAATCTTGTGCAGCACTCAAGGACCAAACACATTAATATCAGGTATCATTTAATTAGGGATAATTTTGAAAAAGGATTAATTAAACTAGTCAAAGTCCACACAAATAAACAATATGGTGATTTGTTTATAAAAGCTTTTGATGAACAGAGATCTATATATCTTATATTAGCTATTAGGATGATAAACTTTGAGAAGGTTTTTATTAAAACTACTTCTTATTTTTTCTTAAAATCTATTTGTCCTAAGTTGTCTAGTTCATCACTTTCATAAGCTCTTGTTTTTCTTTGGATGAAAATCTTTTTGAAGAATTTCCTTAGATTTTTGAAAATTTCTGATCCTTCGGAAGATATGCTTTTATCTTCGGAAGAAAACATGCCTTCAAAACAAATAACTGTCTTAGAAATTTACCTTCGAAAGAAATTTCTAAAATATCTTCCAAAGCATAAAACTTGTCTCTGACACTTATATGTTTTTAAGGACCATTCTCTTCCGAAGCAAATTAACTCTCGAAAGCTTTGTTCTTCTATACAAAGCATTCAAGTCTTAATTCTTCTTTCGAAGCAAAAGTTTCACAACTCTTAGGAAATTCTTCCGAAGGCATTTTAGCTTCGGAAGCTTTTTCATTAAAACTTCCGAAGATAATTTACCTTCGGAAGCTTTTTGACTTCCAAGAAAACTACTTTTTGAGCAAAAGAAAACTACTTTTTCAAATATGGGACCGACATCTAGATTTCAAAGTTTATCTTCTTTCATTAAACTTTATCTGAAATCTCGTTCACATATAAACCCAATGGGTTTCCCCTCTTTCTATCATCTCCTTCTTCCTCCAAACCTAAAACCCCAAATTTCTCTTTGAAATTACTTTCTTTCTTCTTTCTTCATCCATAAGCTTCCTCATTATGGCCAATCTTAACCGCAAAAATGATCCTAACTTCTCCATGCAGTTACACAGGTAACACAACCAAGTTACTCTAGTACACTCTAAGAAAGATCCTCATTTCTCAGAGGTTTACTGATTCTTAACTCTATCCCACTACTTCACCTCCCTAACCATTGATCCTACTCTTTATGAGGATCAACTGCTAGAATTTTTGAAGACCTGCCAAGAGGTCGTCATGGACGGGGAGAAGGCATTGTCTGCCACAGTGCAGGGGAGAACAATCTTCATCACTCCAGCCATCATAACATGCATCTTCAGATGGATGATAAAGAAGGTGAGGTGTTCATTCCCAAAGAAGTTGTTAACTAGTCCTTTGCTCAGATGGGCTATGAGGGAGATTACTTTGTCAAGATCTTCAGGAAAGGGAAGGTCTCATCCCAACGAAAAATCCTACTCCATGTAGTTAACCACAACTTATCAAACAAGCATGGTGGATGGGACCAGATTCCTGAGGATCTCTCCTTTATTGTCCATAGGATAGTTCAGGGGGTCAAGTTTAGGTATTCTCAGTTTGTCTATACTAATTTGCTTGCAAACTTGGACTCCTTAGAGTATTACATGTTCCCTAGATATGTTCAATACATTCTTAACTATGAACTGGGCTCATAGTTAAGGGAACAGGTAATATTATTAAACTAGGAAAGATGAAGCCTGATATCTTTAAAATATTGAGAAAGCCTACTGTTGGCTTCTCTAGGGTAGAAACAGCCCTTGTCCCAAAAATGTTAGAGGTTATTGCTCAAGGTGACAACCTAGCAGCACTAGCTAGTGTTGAACCCATACCTTCTACTTCCAAACCACCTCACAAATCACCCTCACCTTCCAAATAAAACACAAAGGAACCCTTACATAGACTATTCAGTCTGTGCAGGTCCCCATATACTCACCCACACACGAAGAAGTGGACACTGGAGCTCCCACTTCTCCTGAGGAGCAGACCACTCCCATTCATTCAATGATCAGTACTAAGGTTCCTCATGCTCAGCCTGATAAGCATGTAAGCCTAAATTCCTTAAGCCATTACTCTAAGTCTCAACACTCAAGTGATCAACCTTCAGTGGAAAGTTACCATCCCAAGCCTCTAGACTTAAACAAACCAATACCAAACCTTGACTTCTATACTGATGAAGATTTAGGTTTCATTGAGTACCATGATTCTCTCTTTTTTCCCCTACTCAAAGAGAGATGAGTGCTCTTGAGTCTCCTACTTCTATCCCACATCAGTCACCTACTACTAAGGTGGACACTTCTGAACCTGTTCAGGATGTCCATATGGAAGAGACTCTCATTTTTGCAAGTGATTCCATCATTAAGACCTCAACCATGTCAACTCAGCCCACTGACATCTCAACTGAGTCTGCCAGTGAGCAGAGGAAATCTAGCAGCCAAGAACCTAAAGTTGGTGATAAGAGAGAGGACTCTACTCCAATCATCTTATCCCCCAGTTATTCTTCTGATAAAGATAAGGGGAATTTAAGACTAAAGGTGCAAAAACTGTCTAAAACATGCACCTATTTAGTCTCCAAGGTTAGTCATCTTGAATCTCAAGTGACTACCTTGCAAAACAGGGTCAATGATTAGCAACTTGAGATTTCTCATATTTATGAAAAACTAGCTGGAAGACCTTTAAGACGAGCTCAACCAGGAACACAAGAACCTGTGAGTGTAATTGACCTAACTCCTAGCTCACCTATGCTAGTAGGTGATGCTACCAAAAAGGGGGAGAAAGTCATTACAATCACAGAACCTAGGAGTTCTTCAGAGAGTGTGGACATTGAGGACTCACCATCATCACTTGCAATTGTGCACACTCCGCAACTTCCTCAAGTTCACATTGATGTGGACTCTATAGACTCTAACATACAGAGTATGTTTGAGGAAGGGATACCAAGGGCTATGTCATCTCCACCAACTTCAAATCACATCATTGGGTGGAGGTATGACAGCAACAGAAGAACCCTCATTATTCTTAGAGTTCAAGGGTAGCAAGAGATCTTCAACTTTCAGACTTTGAACTTCTATGAAGGTCTGGATCTAGTCAACATGCCACTTTTCAATCAAAGCCAATAAAGACAAGCTGACAGGCTGGCTCAAAAAACCAAGACAGGATCATTGCAGAGTTCAGCTTCAGAAGAAGACTAAGGCAATCAGGCAATGCCATCGGTCAACTGGATGTTAAGGCAGAACCTAAGATTAGTTTCATAAAGGAAACGTTGACTAAAGGCCCAGTGGCATAACCTAAGAGCCCTGTCTCATCAACATCAACTGCAGTAGAGATCCATTCCCTTTTTGAGACACCTGCTGGTGAAGGTGCTTCTCAACCTCTCTCTGGCCAGAGCTTAGAAGCTATATCAAGCAATAAAGGCCAAAGCTCTCTCCACCCTGAGTCACAAAGGTCTGTGAGTGACAAAGGGAAAAGAAAGATGACATCTGAGGAGATTGAGGAGGAGGAGAGAGAGGAAAAGGAAGTTGAGGGGAGAAAGTTCCTCTTTTGGGTGTGCAAGACTTATGGAAAGTGCAATCAGGGCTGCCCCCAGACCAAACACTTAGGATGATTAGTTGAGGGCAGTTAGGATCAATTACTTGCAGACCAAGAACTATGACCTTGACAATGACATTTCTCTCCCGTTAGAGGAATTAAACAAACTGGCTGACATGGAAAGGTCAAAGGAGAAGAAAGAGGCAGAAGATGTTGAGCTACTGGTTCAAATGAAATAAGATAGAAGAAAGAAAAGATTATATAAGCATGCGCCTACTCTCTCCCCAGTTCAAAAAAGTCATGCACATAAGGATGTGGTTCAACAAGAACCTTAAGTAGATAAAGAAGAAGACAGGATCAAGATAATCAACTACCTGGGTGCCACATGCCTCTATCAGGCAGAAGCACTTCTTCCCTTATCCTATGACTATGTTGAGTTTAAGTATCTCAAACAACTTGAACTGGAGATAGTCAAGGAAAGAAAGACAACCAAAAGGAAACTAAGGGAAGAAGATACTAAGTCAAGAGCCATCATCCATAAGAGCATGAAAAAGTTTGCAGACTGGCATAGGATGATGAGCTTCTTGAAGCTGTATAGATTCTCCGGAAGGAGACTTGGCCCCATGTCTCTATCCATTATGGATGAGCATATCAGGGTGATCAAGCAGAAGATAAAGAGTGGATAGCTGATTGACTTACACGTCCCTTTAAGTCAAGCTGCACCTGAAGTGGAGGTGAAGGTTGAACAACCTGAGACAACAAAATCTGAACCTCCTACTAAATCTCAGCAAGCTTCATCTTCTATCCATAGCAGGGTCAACCTCCCTCTCCTTCTAAACCCGTGAGAGAGGAAGACCCAACTAAGAAAGACAAAGAAGATCAATCAGGTGTTGCAGGCCAGTCTTCTCAATTAAAAGGAACAAAGAGAAAGAAAAGGATGGCTTTAAAGCCAAAGCCAAAGAAGATTAAAGCTACATCCTTTTATGAACCTCAGGATGAGTCAAAACATCCTGAGGATGTGCATCAAGAGGATGCTACATCAACTCCTATTCAAACAGCTCCTCTAGCATCAGGAAGACCCATATTGTCCTGGACATACACCATAAATCCGGAAAGATGGCATGCCATTAGAGAACAAGGCATTGAAGACATCTACACTTGGAAAGACATGTTCAATTTGCCTCTACATGATCTCTTTGATAGGAGGAGATACTTTGATAGTCTGAGGGATCCTGATCATCTCATGAAGAATGGGATGGTCATTATTTTGATGAGGACTGCCAATATTTGAAGTCTTCAAGTGTTTTGGTAGCATCAGCCTAGGGGGAGTTTGTAGAGATTATATGAATAGGCTAATGCAACATAAATACCCAAACTCTCTCCTGCATGCATGCACATAAGTACTAAAGAAGAATGCTTTGGAAGTTTCACACAAGCAATAGAAATATTCTAAGTGTGAAATCTTCCAAAGCCAAGACCAATATCTTCCGAAGCCAAAGATGAATTCTTCCGAAGCTTCAGAGACAAAGTCTTCCAAAGCCAACACTTGAAGACGAATTTCTTTCGAAGAATTCTAGCACATATGCTTTATCTAATGTACTTTTCCATAAAGCTGGACCCTTTTCCCCTGCAACTCTGTAAAGTCACCAACTTACATGAGTTGGTGAAAAGGTCCATGCTTTTGGTAACTGTACATTAAAGCCTTGACTCTGTAACTTTCTACTTCATGTACTTCTTGTATCTTATCTTTTACTATTTTTACTTACTTTTAGGGGAGAAACATGTTTACTAAACTCACTGAATCATAATGCTTCCATGTATGAACACTAGAAGTCGATGACTGAACAAATTACAACCACTTATTTGCTGGATGTAACCTATGGATTAATACAGATAGTGCTACTAGGGAATGAAAACCTTCATTCATCTAACATACCGAGGCACGTAAATTTACAATCAACTATGATGAATGCTCATATTCCTAACAAAAGTTATGCTTCATATTTGGGGCACTGTTCAACTATCAAGGTTGTGGTTAGTGGACTCAATATAGATACACATCAACTGTATTATAAGATAGTTATACATGATTATATCAATGATTCACTAAACTATTTAGCTAATGCCATAAAACATTTTATCAAGTCTTAAAAACCAATAAGCTCGCCAACAATATATTGACCTATTTTCTAACATTTTTTTCAGGAAACAAAGCATGTAGGAAAACCAATACTTTTTGATGACACGTCTAAGGCACATAGAGATCATACAACAAGGCTTAGGAATGCTTAGGTTGATGTGTTATAATCTTTTATAATATGTACCATACTACAACTTACGCCTAATGAGCATTCTGATTATTTTAATCAAAGGATAGTGTTCTTCATGTATACCATCTATTAATAGTGTTCCATATGTTCCCTCTTTTGCTAATTTCACCATCGGCGGGAAGGTTATGACAGATTGCAATCAGAGCCATGGTCATAGAGAACTAAGATGCCTTATATAGACACCTAGACTATAACCTTAAGATCATGATGATTCAGACACTATAACTTCTAGAACATTAGCATGTACATGCGGGTCATCTTATAATTATCTTGTTAAAGTACTATAGTGATGTCCTATCAATTCTGTCTATGATGTTGAATCATCAAAGTATTGTAGCCTTGTCAACCTATGTTGCCAATCATTATACATTGTGAATCATATTATCATTCTTAGACTAATATTGACTATTCTAAACACTCAAGGAACAAGGAGAATTAGGTTTCTAGCCCCAACCTTACTCATCACCTAACTACTTTTAAGTGTTAGATAGTTATAAGGATTTGTTAGCCCTTACCTTCACTTATTTTGATAACCTTGTCATCTTCATCACCTAAAGGATTGCTTACCCCGTAAATGACTCAAAAGTAATCTAGGATGCCACAATAGGAGACCTTGTAGGCTTTTAAGTTTGAGCAGCAAGTATTTGTATCCATAATTAGCAAGCCTACTATAACCACGCTCAACTTATTCTATAACCCTTAGACCATCACTATAACATTATTGCCTCACTTAAGCTACCACTTGGATTTTTTCCCAGATGCTTGAAAGGTTTGCTCTTAAGAGAATAGAGCAACTACCTCAACCTTTTATCTAGGATAACTAGAGAATCATTATCTATAGTTGCCCAGCCTGGACATACAACGGTGACTGCCTAGTTTAATATTCAGGAAGAGAAATAATATGAACAACATGTCCCGATCAACATTACTACACATCTGGATTGACCTTATTAACTAGTAGTAATTGACTTCCTAAATCTAGGTCATTACAGTCCAATAAAGTGCTCAACCATGGGAGTGCTGAATAGATCATGGGCATCATTAACTATAGTGATTAAGATTAATAGCGTCACTATATACCTACCCTACCAGGTTGTTAGGATCTCAATATCTTATACTAAATATTTAGTGAGTACACTTGTGTTTACATAGTATACTTCTTAAAGTAGAGAAAATGGCTTTTTGCTACTAGTTAATCTAGTTATCTCGCTTCCATAAAAATTTTATAGAACGATCATCGTAAATAAACCATGTTTTGACTATTCCTTTTATCTAATTTGTCTATAATGAAATCGCGATGCGGTACTAGAAAATCCACCCAAAAGACAACCAACGATTACAAATAGGATGTGGATCAAAATAATTACTGGTTGACTCTATCTATATTATAGTTACACTATCCATTAACATAATCTAAAATAAATAATCATTTAGGGAAATAACCATAGAGAAGAGAAAGGCCTCTAGGATGTACTAGTACTTAGTTGAAGCTTATGTTAGAAAATAAGGGCTACACAAATAACATGTCTAATTTTTATGACAAGTGTAATTCTTAGAGGCAAAGGACTTGTCCATCTTTAATAATATGTGAGGGAATCATGTGCCTAGATAAGTATTTCTAAACCTACATCGGTTATAAAAAGAGAAAAACTAAGAGCCTGCTATGTAGGTAGCAACCATGATCATCTAAGACACAATCATCCCCATCTGCATCAAGAGTGAGATGATACTATTATCCAACCTTAAGATGAGGTTCTTACAAGTGAGTCTGAAAAGCAAGAGGACACTAATATCCAGGCTCAATCCTAGATCCTTGGGATAAAACCCAAGCATGACAACAAAGGACTTAAAATAATAAGTACATGAAGATACTGTAATGTTCAATGTTTAAATTGTATTCACCTTGAATTATGGTTAACTCATTTCAGTTGCCGGCCTTTTGGTATTCAAAGAAGTGGAATATTTTACAATCCACTCCAAACGTGTTATTATCAATATGTCACATGATAATTTTCAACCAAGTGATTTAAAATAGAAATTGTTTGAATATTCAAAAGTCAGTAAGATATTTTGATGGTGTAACACATTAAATCTAAAGCTAATGTAGTTTTATTTCTGAATAGGCTCTTTGACCCACGATGAACTAGTAGATATGATAGTACTTACCATGTGAATGATAAACACAACTATTAGGTTGAGACAATTATCAATAATCATTAAATTGATTTTAGTGTCATGAAACAGTTAGTAACTTTCCTTATATATGAGTAATAGTGACCTTGAGACTTTCACCTACTATTAGATAAATTTTCATACAAGAACAATTACCCTTTCTAGGATAAATAGCATGACACTATATGATTGTAAATTTTGATCCCCCATCAATTGTAATGAAGTAGGTGATAACGATAGGAGGGATTCAGAAGTAATCCAAGAAACTATTGATAGTATTATTCAACTCAAAGATATGAATCAAGACACAAGTCAAAAAAGTAAGTTGACATCTACTAAAAACATTGAAAATTTGAAGTTGATAATAAAATTATACTCAAAGATTCACCTTGGGAAGGTGTACTTTGTCTCGGAAAAAACACTAAATGTGCCACGAGATATGCAAGACTATTCGGGAACTAGCAAGAATATATTTTGTAGTCTAAAAGCTCAAACTACTTTAGAAAGTAAACAACATACATGGCATCCTCCCAAATGCGTAACTCTAAGAAAGGTTTGACTAGTGACCTCTTAGGCATGAGGAGGATCTATCAAAATTTTGAAGTAGAATGTTAAGAAACATAAACATGGGCGCGATCCTAATAGTCAAACCCAAAGACATTTAAAAGCACATCTTGAAGTTACATAGGAACGTAAGGACCACATATCTACCTCTCTTTCAAGGAAAACATGACAAAAGCACTACCCTTTTGTTTAGAATAGTCTTAGAAAAAACAATCTTCCAAACTCCATAGCTGAGATCAAATTTATATTCAAACTCTAACAATATCTCACCATCTATTGTGAAATCTCATTCATATTTTCTAGTAAACACACCATATTTCCTCAACTAAAACTACTTGAACAAACACTCTTAAACTTTCAACTATCCTTCGAGTCAAACTCTATACAACTAAGTCATCATAGATGTTGAGCAATCTGTGAATGATTCGGCTACAAGACATCAAAATAACTACCCATGCATTGGTGATAACTACACAACTTGCTAAAATTCAATCAATTAACTCGTAACATAGATATATCAACAGTAAGTGATGTTGTATTCAGAACCCAAGCATTGTTGTATATATGGTTACCTCTAACCTGCAATTGGAAGAAGGAAGTTGATGCTCGGAAGTGCACCTTAACAACCCTCAGTTTAATCGTTCTTTTTAAATCTCATCTTTACGTGTGACTAAAGTACATTTATATTCACATAGGGTAAATCCATGGCAACTATGTCAGATATCATGAGTACAAGCTAAGTATTCTAACTCCTACTATTAGAAGGAATTTTCCATATGGAGTGTCCTTATTCATTTTCAACATAATACTCATGATTAATACTTTTTGCTCCAAATAACAAAAACTAAGAGGAAAGTGTAAAGCAGTTTATCATTACAGATGCATACATAATTGTAAATTATCTTGCATGAGAATCATGGTGAACCTTACTTATGTGAGCCTACTCTATGCTTTATGTATTTTGACATGAACGTTCAGGTTGATCTCATGAATGTAACAATGACAACATAATATGAGCATAATGGATGAACCTCTAGTACTCATTATACATAATTGCTCTTATTACACCTTTAATTACGGTGTTAATTAGCTATGAGAGTCCTCCTGATTTAGTTGGATAAAATACCAATAATTGACACTAAAGTTAAAAGCCCTTGAAGAAAAGGACACTAGAAATGTAATACAGGTATAATGTATATGATGTTATATGTCTAATATATAGGTACCTCATTACATCATTAACATGATTCAAATAGGCTCTGGCTAGTTTCCTTAAACAAAATTCACTCACTTCCTTCAAATGGTTACCCAAGTTGAACTAACACAATCCTTTTCTACTAAGTGGTACTTCAAACTGTTTAAAACTATTTAATGCTTTTGAGTTCAAGGATGCTTTAGTACACTTTCTATTTTAAATCGCTTGGTACTCTTCAAGTGATCAAAACCTTAGACTATCAGACAATCTTAATCATTTGATGCCATTTCAACTGACTGGAACTTTGGATTGGTTTGATACTTTAAACCATTGATACCTTTTTAACCGACTTAAACTAAAAAAATGGTATGTTAATCAACTTATTACATTTTTGATAGTTTATACTACCCGATACTTTTAAATAGTAGACATTCGAAACCACACATATAACTTTCAAGTAATTGATATCTTAGAGCACTTCATAATTTAACAATTTGACATTTTAAAGCCTTCTGATATGCTTAAACTATTTTAAATTATTTGATTCCTTAAACCATTTGATATTTTTCAACTATTTTAAAAATATTAAACACTTTAAACTGTTTGATGTACTTCAAAAACTTAACACCTTGAACCATTTAGTATCTTAAACCATCTAACACTCTCCAAACAAGTTAAACATTAGATACCCTAAAACCATTTGACATTTTTAAACTGAGGGAGACTTTTAACAAGTTTGCTTTAAACCCCTCAACCCTTTTCACTACAAGAATTTTAAGATGTGTCAATATAAAACATCTCCTACTCATTAAAAGATAGATATTCTAAATTTGTTAATTACTCAAAAGTTGTAAATCCACAACTATTTGACATCTCACTCGAACTATTTTTATAATCATAACTCAACTACCTCCATAATCTAACTAGAATAATGAACATTGTTTGATACTCATATCATTTTGGTTTGAATATCAAATAACTAAACCATTGCTACACACTCAACGTTAATGGTAAATGTTGTTTTTAGAGATCACCTATGACATACCACTCTATACTCTTATCTAAAACTAATTTTAAATCAATTCTAGAATTTTTGTGAGTATAATAGTGTAAAGCCCTATTTGGATTTCAAAACTGAGCTAGATCATTACGACACTCACTTGGTATCGACGAGAGCCTTAAAAGCAACAAGAAATGACCTATATCCTTATGACCTACACCTAGAGTAGTGTAGAGAATAGGACTACCTTACAATTACCTACCTCATTATGAAAATAAGTTACGTAGATTATGTATGAATATTCTATCTAATAAATGAGTGGAAGGGATTACGGAATTTTTTTTGAACCATACTATGATACGTACCATTCATAAAGGGTATAGTTTGAAAATTTTTAAGTACGATTGTTTAGTAACACATTTGGTAACCTTTAAATCCAATATGATCGGTCGATACATTTGAGGGTTGGTAATTAAATCAGGGACATGTTAAAGGCACTTATACCATAAACATCTAAATATGCAGTTGAGCTGGTAGGGTTGTTGGTAGATAGGAAGGTTAGAACCGGAAAACCAAATAAGAGAGTAAGACGAAAATCAAAGACCAAAGACAAAGATAAGAAAGTTTAAAAAATGATTTAAGGAAAAAGGAAAGTCGTCAACAATACCAGAATGTAAACTATGTTAGAGAAGACATGTAGGAAAATTCTGAATGAATATGTTTTATCAACAACTATAGAATATCAAATCACACAACTAAGAAATGTTACATGAAATAGGTGATTACATGCTTTAACTGGAACCAATAAGGGCACTATAGGTCTGTGTGTCCAAAGCTGACTAAAATAGTGAATACTAGAGAATTAGGAACCAAATTAGATCTAAGAATGAAAATGATAGCTACGCACTTATAATAAATGCTATCAATGCTGATGAGCTACCGGATGTTATCACTGATACATATCTTATTAAAGTTTAAAGGACTTTGTGATGTGAAATGTGCAATGTTCGCATGACAAATACCAATTTTATAACCCATGTAGTTGTGTGAAAAGTCAATGTAGTCACATGTTAATTTTTTTTTCATTTGAAAACTATTAGATCTAGGAACTATAGGACTAGATCATTTTATATAGGCTTAGAACTTTAATCAATATTTGTAAAGAACAATTGTAAATCATTATTATGTCGTAAGCATTATATATATATATAGGTTAACCCATATGTGTATTGATTTATGTATAATTGAAGGAACAAACATAATTCTTGGTCAATTACTGAAATTGACTAAGTGTAAGAAACATCTACGGATGAACTTTTTTGTTCTTCTGTAGATATGTTTCTTACAAATCAATCATCCAAAGATCTTCTGCGGATGAACAACCAACTCTGAAGTCAGAAGTGAAGATTCCTACGGAAGAACAAAGTACCTTCGGAAGAACAAGACTCCTTCGGAAGAACAAACATCTACCGAAGATCATATTCCTGCGGAGTCCAAACACTTTTAATTAATAATACAAGTGTTATAAGTCAACAAGTCAATATGACAGCTGTGCAAATCCAGAGAGATCCAGTGTTTCTTTAACAGAAACACACGTGCCTAAATATGGATCCTAGGTTTCACATCAAGTAGACAGCGATGACGACAAGAAGACACACGATCACAAACAACCAAACATCAAATCACACAAACACAAACCCTAGCAGCCATCACATCAACATCAATACATTCAAACCAATTTTATTTCATTTATAGTTTATTCATCTGTAATCATTAACATGTTTTAATGAAATACATTTTAATTAAATATTTTTGTTTGACTATTAATTGTGTTCTTCTTATTGCGTTCATCTTTATCATTAATCATTATTGTTGATGCTGAACTTATTAAAGACAATTAAACAAAGTTAATGTTGATTCCGCAAACATTAACTTGACTCAAGATTAACACTGATAATTCCTGATTACGATCCTTGGATTCACAGATGGTATCTGAGCCAAGTGCTCATTGATCTAGATCGATTGATCTATCAGTGTTAATTTAGTTTAATTGTTTGCTGGTTTCACTAGATTTGTCAGTATCTACTGATCAGATCAATTGTTTCTAAGCAAATCGTTTGTTTGATTTTATCAAAACAGTGAATTGTCTCTGAGGAAATACTAGTACATTGCTTAATTAACTTGGGTCAATATTCAAATCAATTGAATTGTAGATCTTGGTTATTGATTGGCATTCATATATATTTCATATTTAATTGAACAAATACATTGACAAAATCCTTAATTTGATATATAATTATCATTGAAAGGATTGACTGATTTGTGACCACAACTTCTTATTTATTATAATTTAAGTTTTGTCATTAATTAGTTAATTTCTTAAAAGATACTCTGTAACAGTTAAAATCTTAGATTTTAACTAAACATGAGTAACTTTGGTGGATCGTCATACCAACCTCTCAAGTTGGAAACAAAAGCAAACTTTAAATCCTAGAAAATCAAGTTCAAGAATCATATTAATTATACAGATTCTGACTTATGGGTTTCAATAACTAAAGGTCCTTATATTCAACCCACTCTTAGGCCGGATTATAATGACAACAATCAACCCATAAGTACAAAGGATCTATCACCTAATGATGTTAAGAAGGTTAAAGTTGATTAAAGCATACAACTTGCTTAGTACGGCTTTACCTGAAGAAAAATTAATCAGGTGTGAGAATTACAAAACAACAAATTCCTTGTGGAAGATTCTTCATACACTTTGTGAAGGGAGTGATGAAATCAGAAGCATTAGGAAGGACACCCTTCGGTCACAATATGAAACCTTTCATCATATTGAGGGTGAATCAATTCCTCAACAACTCCATAGATTTATGCAACTGGTTACAGAGATGAATATCTTGGAGTTGAAATACACAAATGAGGAACTAGACAAGAAGATGCTTCATACTTTGCATGGAAGTTGGAAGCAAACTATGTCCATGTTCAAGAACACAATTGATCTTAAAGCAACTAGTTTAGATACACTAGTAGCTAAAGTTAAGGCTCTTGAAATGGATGAGAAATCAAGAAACAAGAGTATGAGAACTCATGTGTCACCATATCACTTTAAAGAAACAAAAATTGTTGGAAGTGCCTTTATTTCCAACAATGATGGTGATAAATCTTGTACTTTGAGTGAAGATGAAGAGGAAGTAAGTTTCTATGCATCAAAGGCTTCTAAGAAATATTCTCAAAGTAAGTCAAGAAAAGAGAAAATAAGAACTGATGATCAAAGAGATACATCCTCAGCGAAGTCTTCATCAAATAACAATCAAATAGAGTCCATCACTGTCATCCTGGACTCTGAAGAACAAAAAACAACTTTTGTAGCTTTCAACTCAAGTTTTCAAGCTTACCTTGGAAGCTCATTAACCTCTGCCAACATTTGCCAGCAGGACTTGGAAGAACTACATCCAGATGTAGTAGAGGAGATGGACCCTACAATGGAAAATGGCAATGATTTCTTATAGCGCCAAACAATATCTAAGGAGAAATAAGAATTTGGCTACTGCAAGTAAATCATCAAAGATTGGTGTTGATAAGTCAAAGGTGAGATGCTTCAAGGGCAATCTCCATGGACACTTATCTAGAGAATGTAATCAACAATCAAATCCTGAGTTAGCACAACATCAGCAACATCAGTCTCAGCAAACATCATCATCACAAAGACTTTTCAGGCAACCCCAACTTACAAACTCATCCCCACCAGCCACTAATACACCAACAGGAACAAGTAACTCCAAAGACATTGGGTTGATCATCCTTCAAGATGGAACTTATGACTGGAGTATGTATGAGAAGGGAGTATTGGAAGAAAATTAAGCATAATTGGCATATGGCAAACAAAGTTCCACTCATGGCTAGTGAGCTAAGAGATAGGTTATGTTCATCAATATGTGTTAAGGAAGTTGAAAGATATAGAGTCTATGCTCAACAATTGGCTGATAAAGTTAAAGAAACAATGATTTTGAATGAATCTCATATAAGAGAACATAAATTATATCAAATAAAAATTAACTCTTTACAAAAGAATTTAGATAAAATTGTTTTGGAAAATTACAGTTTAAAGGCACAAGTTGAGCATCTGACCACTTAACTAAATCCATGGCTGATCATGCATCAACTAAAGTGAAACTTTAGAAATTTCAACTTTCATCTCAGCAGTATGAGAAATTATTAAATGCTCACATTAAATTTAAGAATAGGACTGGTTTGGGATATAATGTTATGGCACCTCCTATAAACAATAACTACACACTTTTTCCTAAATCAATGACAAATAACTTGTCAAATCATTGCCATGCACCAAGTTTGAATCAAATTCTAATCAACAAGATATTCATAATAAAACTAAGGTGAATGAAACTAAGTCTTCTAAATTAGAAAAGATCAATCAAAAGGATTCAGAATTTAACTTTGATGAGTATGATAACTTGGATGATTCTGATGAACATGATGATGATCTACTGAACAAGGGGAAGAATTTTTTTTTTGAGACAAACATTCCAAAAGTGCTTGAAGAAACAAAGTTGTAATATCCTCCAAAACAAAGAAATATGTTGAAGACTATTTGCAAGAGAATAGCCCAGCTAAATGAAGGTCTTGAAGAACTACATCAGCAACAAAAACCTTCACATGAAGAAATTGAAAAGTGTGCTTCTACTAAGGAAGTACACAAATCATCTGTGCAAAAAGCAAAAAAAAAAGTTATCAGCTCAACTTCAGCGGAAGGATAAACATTCTTCAGTAGAAGATCTGCGGAAGAAGAAACCCTCAGTAGTTCATACTGTTTTAGTAGAAGATCTGCGGAAGAAGAAACCTTGAGTAAAAGTTCATACTATTTCAATAGATGATCTACAAAAAGCAAAGTCTACAATAAACAAATCAACTTCAAAACATAGAAAGGATTTTAAGTCTCAGAAGTTGACAAATAAGAAGACATTAACTGATTCTGACAAAGAATCAGGGGAGATGTATTGCAAATGGTGTGACATGAAGAACCATAATACTGATGAGTGTTACTTCAGTAGTTACTGTTCTATTTGACATATGAACAATCACGTGATGTCTTACTGTTACTTCAACAAACATTATGCTATTTGTAACAAAAATAACCATTCAACTCAGGAATGTTATTTCAACAAAAAGAACAAGACAAAGAGCACAAAAAAGATACAATCAGATAAAGCTGAATTAGACACTCAATTCACTGATTATGAAAAGGATTTAAAAATTAAGAAGCCTCAACAAAAACAAAAGCAAAATCCAAAGGTGAAAATATCCATTGATGTTCAACTTGTGAAGAAAAGAACAACATTCTAGCAATCAAAAACATCTCATAAACGGGTGGATTTGACTGAAAAGGAAATAAATGTTGATGATGCTTTCTTTGATAATTTTGAAAAGGGAACTCATGTACCTCATTCAAAATCAAAAGATAGTGATACGTTCAACAATCAAGAATTACCATCAAAACCAAAGCATCAATTCAACAAAAATAAGGTGAATGAAGAAGAGATTGAGAAACTAGGACCTAGTTCATCAATATCATCTTCAATAGAATCATCCTCACCTGCAACAACTCAAATGAATCAAACAAAACTAAAACTGAAACTTCAAGACTTATTCATGAAGGAGTAAAAATTTTAGATATTGCTAGCAAACCTAAGTTCATTAAGGCTTGGGTTGTCAATTCTAACTGATTTCTTTCTGTGTGCAGGAACAATCTTGGAGAACTGACAACAAGTGGTATGTTGACAGTGGTTGTTCCAGGCATATGATAGGAAACTATTCACTTCTTCGTGACTTCAAACATAAAAATGCTTCATATGTGGAATTTGGTGGGAATAAGAAGGGAGCTAAAATTTTTAGTGAAAGAATAGTAACTAATGGTGTGCTCAAATTTGAGAAAGTAAACTATTGTGAAAATTTAAAATATAATTTACTGAGTGTATCTCAAATTTGTGATCAAAATTATACCACCTTATTTGATAACACTAACTGCTACATTTTTAAGCCAAGTTTTTCTATTCTAGAAGATTCGGTCCTTCTTAAAGCATCAAGAAAAGGATACACATATGTTTTGGGTATGAACAACACCTCACTCATAACACATGAAACATGCCTCCTATCTAAGTCATCAGAAGATGAATCTCAATTGTGGCATAAAAGGCTAGTCCATTTTAACATGAAGAACATGAACAAATTGGTGAAAAATGACTTAGTCATTGTATTTCCAAAGAAAGAGTTTTATTGTTCAAATCATTGTTATCCTTGTTATAAAGGAAAACAACACATAGTGTCTCATAAATCCAAAGCTATCAATACAAACACTACCACTCAAATTGCTTCACATGGATTTGTTTGGCCCAACCAATATGATGAGCATTAGAAAGAGACAATATTGTTTGGTGATAGTTGATGATTTCACTGGATTCACTTGGGTCTTTTTCTTAAAAACAAAAGAGTGAAACATCAGAAATATTAATGGAATTTGTCATCAAGATTGAGAATCAACTTGCTTTAATTGTTAAAATTTTCAGGAGTGACAATAGGACTGAATTTGTTAATTCTTACTTGGATTCCTTTTGCAGGAATAAAAGTATTGCAAGACAATTCAGTGCACCAAGAACTCCATAGCAGAACGGAGTGGCTGAAAGAAGAAACATAACACTTATTGAAGCAGCCAGACAATGCTAGCTGATTCACAACTGCCTATCACCGTTTGGGCTGAGGCAGTGAATACAACATGCAATGTTCAGAATAGAACATTGATTGTCAAAGAACATAACAAAACACCTTATGAGCTTTATTTTAAAATAAAACCCTATATAGGATATCTTAGAACTTTTGGGTGTCATGTATCTGTTTTAAACATAAAAGAACAATTAGGAAAATATTTAGAAAAAGGACTATGATGGTTTCTTTGTTAGATATTCTTCAACATCTAAATCTTACAGGAACTACATTCCACAACATAACATTGTGGAAGAAACTCCTAATATATCTTTTGATGAATCTGTATTTACTAAATCAGTTAAAAGGTCATCATAGTTGTTTGATATAGATTCTTTAACAGAGTCATTTAACTCTGGTTATTTAAATTATGCAGGATCAGATGATACATGCTATCCATTTGTTCCCCCAAATTTGAATGAAGTATCATTATCTGCTGATCCTCCAAGGATAAACACTTCATCAACAGCTATTGACTCTACACCAGCAGATGTACATTGTGTATCCGGAGATATGAATAATATATCAGCAATTGTTCCAGACTCTCAAAATGATGCAACAAACATTAGAAATGATTCATCAATTCCTCATATCCCATCTGGAGAAGTTCATGTAACTCCTACGGATGAACAAAATGCTTCCAGAGAAGTTCATGTAACTCCTACGAATGAACAAAATGTATCTGGAGAAGTTGTTGTAACTCTTACGAAAGAACATAATGCTTCAGGAGAAATTCCTACGGAAGAAGAACACTTTGACTACTTCCTAAATTCACAATCTGGATTGGAGTAGTCTACAACAATGGATATGAGTAACTTGGAATCATCTATTCCAATTGAATCAACTCCATCAACAAGAATCCATAAGACTCATCCAGTCAACAACATCATTGGAGATCATGGCAAAAGAACTACAACAAGCCAAAGTGGAACTGTTAACATCTGTCTTTTCACTTTTTTTCTTTCACAAGTGGTTCCTCCAAACATCACAGCTGCTCTAAAGGACAACAACTGGATTGAAGCTATGCAAGAAGAGCTTCAAAAATTTAGAAAGCAAAAAATGTGGAATCTAGTTGATTTACCTGAAGGCCAACATCCAATTGGAACTAGATGGCTCTTAAAAAATAAACTAGATGACAGACGTATAATTGTAAGAAACAAAGCAAGGTTGATTGCACAAGGATACACACAAGAAGAAGGAATAGACTTTGATGAAGTTTTTGCACCAGTTGCAAAAATTGAAGCCATAAGAGTGTTCCTAGCATATGCATCATATAAAAAGTTCACTGTGTATCAAATGGATGTCAAGTGTGTCTTCCAATATGGGAAAATTGATGAAGAAGTCTATGTATCACATCCCCCTAGATTTGAAGATCCCCACTACCCACACAGGGTATACAAACTTGATAAGCTTTGATGGTCTGCACCAAGCACCAAGAAAATGGTATGAAACACTATCATCTTTCTTGCTCAAGCATGGATACAAAAGGGGAACCATTGATCAGACTCTCTTTCTCAAACAAGAACATCAAGATCTCTTAGTTGTTCAAATTTATGTTGACGACATTATATTTGGATCAACTAATAAGAGATTGTGTGTAAGCTTTGAAGAATTGATGAAATCAGAGTTTTAGATGAGTTCAATGGGAGAGTTAACTTTCTTTCTTGGTCTACAAATTCATTAGAAGACAAATTGGATTTTCATCAATCAAGAGAAATACATACATCAAATATTGAAGATGTACAACCTTGTTGATACATCTTCATGCAGAACACCAACCTCAACAATTGAAAAGATTATATATGATCCTACAGGAAAAACTATTGATCAAAGATTATATAGATCAATGATAGGTTCACTTATGTATTTAACTGCCAGTGGACCTGACATTATTTTTGTTGTGTGTGTTTGTGCTAGGTACTAATCAGATCTAAAAGAGTCTCATCTGAATGCTATGAAAAGAATCTTCAGATATCTCAAAGGAAAACTAGGACTTAGACTTTGGTATCCAAAAGATGGTGATTTCACTCTCTACTCATACTCAGATAGTGACTATGGTGGATGCAACAAAAACAGAAAATCCACAACTGGTGGATGTCAATTCATAGGACCAAGACTAGTTTCATGGCAGTGCAAGAAGCAAACAAATGTATCTATATCCATAGCTGAGGTTGAGTACATAGCTGCTTTAGCTAATTGCTCTCAAGTCCTTTGGATGCAAAACCAATTGCTTGATTATGGTTACAATTTCCTTCTAACTCCAACTTACATTGACAATTCAACTGCTATGTTTATAACTGCTAATCTTGTGCAACATAGTAAAACAAAGCATATTGAAATAAGATACCATTATCTGAGAGATTGCTTAGAAAAAGTTTGATCAAGTTAGTCAAAGTGTATACAACAAATCAGCTTGCTGATTTATTCATTAAAGCCTTTGATTCAGTTAGATTTAATTTTCTAATTGAGTCTCTGGGAATGATCAACTTAGATTAATCATAATGAACAAACAAATAAAAGCATGTGTTTGTCCTTGTACATTTTCTTAATAATATAGATTTAGCATGATATATGTATGGGAAATGATAGTATACTATGTAAGTGCTTCTACCTAAATTCTTCAATATTATTAAAATCTGATCGAGTTACTTGATATGTAGGTAGGTTCATCTTGAAGTGGAAACTACACTTAGTGCATGCCTAACATAACGCAAAGTGATTGTTTGTGGGAATTTTCATTTTAAGGATACTGATAGAGCGATTGATCGGATCAGAACCAATTGATAGGCTCTGATATCAACTGATAGGATCTATTGAGACAATCTGTAATGATTTAAGTGAACAATTCAAGAGAAACACAAACAATTGTAATCGATTCAAGCAATATCAACAAATTCACAGTTTATTGATATAGCTAAGACAATTACAAGAGTAAGAAAGCAGTTAGCAATTCTCAACAAACTCTCAACAACTTACTTGAATTCTCTGTAAATTGTATCTGAA
>BJCM01211321.1:0-20264 GCA_018326385.1 Flaveria bidentis
CACAAAACCGGTTTGGGCCGAACCGGTTTGGGCCCGAACCGGTTCCAAACCGACCCAAACCGGTTTGATAGGTTTGGGATTTTAGGTTTTGAAACCGGTTTGGACCCGAACCGGTTTCGGGCCAAACCGGTTTTGACCAAATTTGACCAAACCGGTTTCGGTTTGGGACCCGAACCGGTTTGGGCCGCCGAACCGGTTTGTACATGTCTACCTCTAACTATAAAATCATATTTGACAATAGATTTTAGAAAATAAAAGGTACAATATTCAACCGTATAACATAAAATTTAATTAGATGACACAAGTTTTAAAACACACAACATAATTATGAAAGAGACGTCGCTTTTCAGCCTTATGCGAAAATTAGTTCTTAGGATTAAACAAATGACACGAAAAATTTAAAACAAATAATATAATTTAAAAAAACATTACTTTTTAGCCTTCTTATGCAAAAATTAATTCTTATGATAATTTTCCCCTATATAAGTAACTTGTTTGTAAATTTACAAGTTTAGCCCGATTCTCCTACCCATGCATAATTACCTGATGTTTGTCTAATCGATATTATCTTCTCTTATGTGTTTGATAGTTCATAGAAACTCTAAAATCCTAAATCAGTCTTAGTATCTCATATCTTTTGAGACTCTTGTCTATTGCCATCACTCCAAGAGCTAATCTTACGCAACACGCTTGTCAATCGCCATCTACTAATCATCATCCGTCTCTTGAATAAGCTTGTTACATCCTAAACAAGAGAACTCGTTCCAAAAGACTAGTTTGATGGGTTTAAGGCCTATTTGATCTAAAAACCCATGTTGTTATCATGCAATGGATGTGAGACAAGTCTCACTTCTTACGATAGTTGTAGTATGTAACATTCCGTCCTCTTAAGGGCCAATGTTCTCATTGGTCTCAACTGGCTCAAGTAGACCATACTCAGTGGGCATCACTTCGAGCCGACTCTGATACCAATGTTATAGCCTAAACAAAAGAACCCAACCTAGAAAACTAGTTTGGTGGGTGATGGAGCTCATGTGATCTATTATGTCATAGTTGTTGCCCATACAACCGACATTGGACGAGTCTCATACATTGCAATGGTTTCCGTCCATTTCAAGGTTTCATTTATTCTTACTTCCGGTTGCTCTTTCTTTGGAGTAGTTTCATGTTTTTTACACATTGATTTGAATCTTTTATTATAGAAATCTGCTTCTACTTTTAAATTCTTAATTAACCTTCCATCTTATGTCAAAATCAAACTTTGAACTCAATCTGATATATTTTTCCTATGATTTTGACAATTTCTCTAATAATCCATATTGTCTAACTTCAACTATAATGTTTCACTGAATATCATTAATTTTGAATTTATAAAACCTATATGGTTGCTCACGCACTCTACTAGTGTACTTTTATATGGTTAATCAGGCACTGTAAAATATACATATGTAATATGGAATGTGGTGTTGGTTCAAGTAAACTGGTTGTTCATTTATTGTTCATTATGGAATATATGATTTTGGTTTCTAATGCATACACGTGCTTTTATGTATATGATCATGCATTATTAGTTTGGAGCATGTTTTTTATTGCACACATGCGATTGAATATACGTAATATGAAATGTGATTTCGATTTAGGTGTACAAATTGTTCTATGTTTGGAAATGTATGTGGAGGGTGTTCCTAATACAAGTATGGTTTAAATAGTTCTACCAATCAATCCATCTTGCATTTAGCACGAAAATGCATGAGGAAACCAAAGATAATAAAGTTAGTTTAATTTTTTTTAGGATTTACCAGCGAAAACATAGAGATGTTGAATATTGACAAGTTGTCTTTTAGGTTGTAGAAAGTAAGGATTTAGAAGATGCATGAGAATTTGTGAGCTTGCACTTGTCATTCCATCTCAAAGCATAGTAACAAGCTAGGGATTGGTATCACTTGCACATTATAAAAAGCTAAGCCAAAATCTGAAATGAAAGGATCTATTTGACGATTGATACATGGACATCTCTACAAACAAATCAATTATATGTTTCTCAACTACACATTTTGTTGATAAAACTTGACTTTGCAAGAAAATGTGATCTATTTCCAACCATTAAGACATGATATTGGGCAAGTCTTCTAGAATTGGTTAAATGGAAATTGCAAAATATTATGACTATTACTGTTGATATTGCAACCAACAATGTTGGCGTTAAATATTTAATGTGAACACACATGAGGTGTATAATACATAATGATTTTAATCGTGCAATACACGATCAGAGAGTTCGGGACTCCTATTGAACATATTAGGGTTGGGGTTGGTGTACGATGGGTTAGATTATCACCAATGAGATTGAAAGGATTCAAAAAGTTTTCTTTGTTGGAAAATTTTAAGTGTTAAGAAGTCTTGAAATTTAGATGTAGCTGTTCGTTGGAACTCAACTTAATTAATATCAAGCCATACTATAAATTAACTGTTGTACCATTTCAACACATTACCAGTTCACCCACCTATTTTGACACATACAAAGTGAAGGCGTGCAAACAATGGTTCACTAACTCGTGATCTACCAAAGATGAAATACAGAGCACAAGTTCCATGACTGATATCACCAATGAGATATCAACGACGTAGAGCGAGAACATAAAAAACAGTTACCAACTACAGAAACCACAACTCACCCTCATTGCATAACAAGCTCATATGTAACAGCATGGAAACATACAAGTAACAAGCACCAAACAGTATGCAGTAGATCCAGCATATAACTAACTCACTCATTGGATGTTTAAAGCCATGAATACGTTCTGTTTACGAGCATGCTCTGGAATAAGCTTCTGGATTGTCTCTCTAGGAATCCCATTAAGTTCTACAACGCCAAAACACATGTCAACCGAGTCAATTGTAGTCAAATTTGTACTCGATTCAAGTGAAGCGTTCAAATTCGAATCATACAAGAGAGTTTGACAAAAATCTAATATGTAGAGTGTCCTTGGACATATCTGTGAAAAAAGGAGGTATTTTGTGAGATGGGACTAAAAGCGTCTCAAACTAAGTCAAAAGAAGTGGTAATCATGTAATTTTCCTTTACCTATCTATAATCAGTCAAAAGGAGGATTACCTAAAACTGGTTGTTACTTATTAGACATGTTAGTAATCAAAAAACAAAAGCAGATTCTGTTCATCCAAATGTTTCAAAACCAAAATCCAAACACCACTTATGTTTTATCTATAAGATGGTAAAAGACTGAATTAATATTATTGAAATGTTTGGTTATAATATATAAAGAATATAATTCAAACCCTAAAACCTAAATGGACTTATGGGCTCATACTAATAACCCTAATAATATTGTCTAATACTCCCCTGCAATCATAGGGGAAGTAACCTGACGCTATGACTGGGAAACAAAAAAAACATAAAACAATAATAATAAGATAAATATATTTCGATCAACTTGACTATCCAAACTATTGCCATTACTCAATATTGTGCTTGATGTTGTCATCCATATTTTGGTTGATTATGCTATCCATAGTTTGCTTGATATCTCAAGACTAGCAAGCGACACTCTCTTGGATATGTAGATCAAGAGATGACATAAGTTGATATAAATAAATAGAAAAAGAAAGGAAGACCGGTGACCGTAGCCAGGTGGCGGTCTCTTGGATCCGTAGATCAGGAGATAAGATTCGTAGATCTAAAAAAACAGAAATATTTAATCAAACTGTAGGTTGAGATTGGTGGCCATGAACCGTGGTCTTTGATGCGGCTAAAACACCGATAAATGAAAAAAAAATAAAAAGAACAAAGAAAACATAGTAACCGCTGCAAATTGGGAGCCATAATCCATAAACAAACCAAGAGAACGGATGTGAACGAACCACGAGAATGGATAGGGATAATAGGCTTGAATCCTCAACCGATAACGAAGCTTTATTCAACATAGACTAGAAAATAGATAAGAAACGAAACAAAAGACAAAGGTGGGACATGGCGGTGGCGGCACACCGCCCTGTCTAGGGTTTGAACCTGATGGCAACGGCTAGGGTTTGTATGTTTTTGTGGTAGTGCAACGGAAAAAATATATATATATAGAGAATATAATTAAACCCTAAGGCTCTGATACCATGTAAGATAGTAAAAGACTGAATTAATATTATTGAAAGGTTTGGTTATAATATATAGAGAATATAATTAAACCCTAAAACCTAATTGAACCTATAGGCTCATACTAATAACCCTAATAATATTGTCTAATATTATCTTCTTTCTTTGATTCAATAAAATGGCAAATGAAAACACCATCTATCTTTATCTTCTTTCTTCATATAAGTATGGGATTATGAATCTAAGTTACCTTGTGGTTTATAATTGAAGAGTGGAGGAAGGGGGCGACCATTGGGAAGACGGGTATTTGGGTCCCTCAATTCATCGAAGAAGGGATGAACACAAGCTTCCAACTGCAGCATACAAAATAACTAGATTAAACAATAAAAACATTTAATACTTCATAAGTACCACTCAGATTAGAACCAACTTACAGCAGTGCATCGTAAATTGGGTGAATATTGGAAAAACCTACACACTAGATCCACCGCTTCAGGAGGCAAGCGCTTCTGGAAAACCTGCAAAGTAGAACATATTGAAGAATTATGTGGATCCATATCAAAATCATCAGTTTTCAACTGTGGCTTTCCTGTAAATATCCTACATTTCTTATAATCTAATTTGTATGGGCGTGTAATTCTATGGATCCATATCAATATCATCAGTTTATTTGTTTTCTTATTTTATAAACATTTACATATTTCTGTTGAGGTGTGAAGGCCTTTGGGTTTTGGTTAGAGTTATGGGCCTGGCCCATTGAAACTACTTAAAACCCTAATTATCTCTATATATAGATTATGTCATTATATTGTAATCTTTGTCCCTTGAGCTTAATAAAATACCTAGTTGTAGAGAGTGGACGTAGGTCATCTTGACCGAAACACTATAAATTCTCGTGTTCTTATTGCTTTCGTGTGCGCGCGTATAAAGGTGTTTGTTTCCGCTGCGTAAAGATACCTAACAATTTCTCCTATAGTACTATATCAAATGTGGCATTCCTGTAAATATCCTATATTTCCCATAGTCAACTGTGGCTTTCCTGTAGATTAAGGTTCTACTTCTTTAATCAATCAACAATATGACCCACTTAATACTGTATCAACATACTAAACTCATCCAGTACTCACAAACTTTTTTTTCCCTTTTAGTTACTCTTTAGATATATTTCCTCCACCTGTTTTTCTAGTTTCCTATGATATTCCCCTTGGTTTGTATGCCACATCAGATTTCTGGTCACTAAACTGACTGGTAGGTTTAGTTTGGTGAACCAAATTTTGAATACTTGTAATATTGGCTAAAATAGCAGTTTTGTCAAATTGATGAACCTGCTATACCATGTTGATTTTTTGGTAGTTAACCTTAAAAATAAGATAGTTTAATCACATTTTAATGCAATAAAGAATGTCACACCTGCTTTGCTGCAAGATAATTACCAGCACTATCCAAAATTCCATAACAAATTTCCCCCTCTAACATGCAAATTTTGAGACATCATAATCAACCACATTGTGATCTACACGACATCATATAATTACCATTTTATTCAAGCACAAACATTAGCCCATGTTGCCTATCATTTTAAGCACTAAATGATCCATTGAAGCATTACATAATTATATACAACATATTAAGCATACAACATTAAGCATACCTTGTGCCAAGGATGCGGCTTTATTTGAGGAAACTTAAACTCGGTGTAGTTTGGATTCATACACTTTATCTCCTCTCTTGTGGGTGTTCCCAAAACCTGTACAAACAATCGAACTACATGAAACTAGTAAACCTTACACTGGAACTTCATATCTGCAAAATGCAGTCATATATATATGGGTCGCATTGGACTACAATCGATCTCAAATGGGTCAAATAAAAAGATTAACTAAAAAGAGAACGGCTCAATCGGGTCAGATATGTTAAACCGGTTGGACGTCGTCAAAATGTATTTTACTGCATACAAGTTACAACCTCCTCAATCAATTTTCAAGGGGGTGACAAAGTGGTAAGCATTGGAGTCCTTCTAGGCTCTAGCAGAGGTCTCGTGTTCGGATTAAGCTTCAACCAGTTTTTGCCTTTAATCCCCTCGAAGACCACAGCCTAGTGCAAGCTGTGTGTATTACGGTATCACCCCATCCCAAGGTATAGGTGGGGTGCCATAAGTAATCTACTGGCAAGTTCTCATGGTCACCAGAAAAACAGCTAAACTGCTTTATTTAATAATTTAGATTGTTATTAAAAATTCTAATAACGACCAAGACAATTGGTTGCAACTTGAGAGTCAACAAACCCGGCCGGCCCATGCTGATGTGCACTAAATTTCCAGTTTTGATTCCATCCCCAACCCTTCTAATGGATCTCTAACCAGTTTTCTATAAACAGAAAAGGCCTTGCAGAAGTTGAATAAACTTACCTTAATAATCTCAACCAATTGATCAACGCCACTTTCTCCAGGAAATAGAGGCTGCAACAAAATTTAATTAGAGATAACTGAAGTTAACAGTTAATACAATCGAGAACTAAAAGTACCTGGCCAAGAAGTAGTTCAGCCATCACACAGCCTGTTGACCATATATCTATAGCAGTTGTATATTCTGTGGCACCAAATATCAGCTCTGGAGCTCGATAGTATCTTGAACAGATATATGAAACATTTGGCTCTCCTTTCACCTAAAAAGTACTTAAAGATACTAAGTAAAACCGTATACAGTATCACATATGAAAACCAATATGCACAGTTTTAATCTTACTAGAACTTTAGCACTTCCAAAGTCGCATAGTTTCAACTGATGTGTATGTGGGTTCACCTGAAAGCAATAAAATGTTTAAAATAACAAAGCAACCATGGATCTTCAATGATTATCACCAAAATCACCACCCAATTAAAGTGTTGAACTCTAATACAATCCAAATGAATTCCTCTTCAGTCTATATATATTTTTTCCTTATCAAGTTGCTACCAATGCCTTCACTATTAAAAACATAAGATTTGATTGAGGACAATGATGTTTGACAATGTCAGTTAAATGCATCAAGACAAGCACATGTATCTCTTAAAACATTAAAACTAGATGTGTGATTGTTTTCAATAGTGCGATCTTGATACTATCTTAGAACTGTGTTTGTGTTCAATTATATACTAAATAAATTTGGGTTATATCTGTGCATGCAATGAAAAAAGAAGAAAGTATTCATCAAGTTTCTGAAAGTATCTTACAAGTAAATTCTGCGGTTTAATGTCACGGTGACATATCCCAACACAATTATGTATATAAGCAAGTGCCCTGCATATCTGCAGAGAAATGTATACAAAACTTAGACTTTCTCAGTCTAGAGGTACATTTTCAATCACCTTTTTTACCCTTAATCCTTTCATGCGTAATTTGAATATAATAATATCTTCTAGATACCATGAAAGAGAATCAGCCTATGCTAAAACAAGAAAATTTTGACCCATTTAATTGTGAATGGTCGACTTCGGCATGGTATATCCCTAATGACTCACATGGGTCAAATAAAAAAGTTAAGCTAATAGGGAAACAATTAAAAGTAGACCAAAATGTGATTTTAATGCTTACAACCTCCTAAATTGCTATCTTTTATAAAAAATGTCTGTTATGGTAAAAACATATTTTTAATCATATTTAACACTTACTACTTGTAAAAATAAGAACAAAGAGATGTTTGTGGATCACCCGAACATGTTTTGACCTGTTACCCAACCCACCCAATCACCCATTTGTCACCTATACAAAAAAGTAAATTCAAAGCTAAAAGTGAGGTAGACACATGCCTGATAGGTATACAACTTGACATATATCAAGGGCATTCGTTGACTCATCCTAGTGTAGTGCCTTGCAGTGCGGCTAACAGTTTCAGGAACAAAATCAAGAACAAGATTGAGGTACAGCTCGTCTTTATCAGTAGTTGAAAAAAAGGAATGTTTAAGTGCCACAACATTAGGATGGTCCAGCATTTGCATAATCTGTAACTCCCTATTCTTGTAACGTCTGTCTTGAAGAACTTTCTTAATGGCCACAATTTCCCCCGTTTCTCTGCATTTAGCCTGCATCAATAATCAGAAAGTGCATTAAAATTCAATTAAGTTTAATAGAAACCGAGTCATCTACCAACTTAACCATACTTACTTGAAAAACAACACCAAAGGAACCAGTCCCAATAACATGCTCTGCTATGTAACTCACAGTCTGACATGAAATTAAAAGAAAATTAATATTCTAAACAAGATGACATTTTAACATACATAACATTTCCATAACAGATCATGTGATTCTTCAAAATCATAACTCCCTACCTGTTCAGATTGACTGTTACGCCCACCAATTGTTGTTCTTATTACATGTCCAACTTCAGTACCTGCCCCATGTACAATCTCTGGTTCACTATCCTGGAAAAAAAATTGATTTTAGAGAATGCATTATAACTTAATAAAAATTTGTTAAAAATAATACTACAATAGTACTTTTTTACAGCAACTACAATAGTACTTACGCTCACTTTGTCATCATCACGTTCCACTCTGTCCCTAAGTCTCATCTCAAGCATTCCCCTTCCCAACCGATCAATTGCAGTAGATGATTCATTAAATCCACCAACGGTTCTTGAAGTGCCGACACCATGACCAAGGCTGGAAGAGGCCATTTTATACCAGATGAGTACCAAATATTTTAATAAATGTCACCCTCCACAAACACTTTTGTGACCCTCAAGATTACTCCGCCAACAAACATGTGTTCCTGAAAATATAATAATCAATGAGTCTCACATAACATCTACCTAGCTATGCACTATAATAGTCAAAAAATTAGAAGATGCACAACAATTTATATCTTTAATTTCCATCCCTTTGCATAGAGTGATAGAGGTGATCATATGCATGGGTTGGGTAAAACTTAAAAGGCCAAATATTATTTCTGGTATGAGTCGCAACATGTTGGGTTTGGTTATCCAAAAGATTATAAATTTCAACAAAGTCTTATGAGTAAACTGATTTAAAAGATTTATGGATTAAAAATACACAAGTGCAACTTTCAACCTGTTCAAACTATTTCCTTTCTAGCTGAACTCTTTTATTTGACCCGTTAGAGACAAAACATACCCAAATTGACCCATGCATAAGTGAATGAATCAAAATTGTCACCTCTACGTTTATACTATAGATCACAACAATCTTTTCCCGGTGTAAGCACATGCGCACCCTAGCTTCCATGTAGGTTCCAACATTCATGTAATGTGTCATGTAACACTCTAGTTATTACAAAGAAGCAAAATATTTAAGCATCAAGCACAAAAAAGGAAGTAAAATTCACATTGCAACCATGCATGTTTCATATTAATATGCAACATCAATAGAATACTAGTATTGTAGTTTCAAGTCGCGTGTATTAGAGATAAAAAAAGATGTTATCATCACCTAAAAATACCAAGAGAAATCAATTAGTCGCTTGTGTGTTATAACCTTATCATATTCCTCTAGTTAATTAAAGTCGTCACATGATCCATATACATACTATGTTGTAATCCAACTCCAACACGTTGCCAAACCCATACCATGATATCATGTCATGATGTCTCACATGTCGTGCAAATGAATATATGAAGTTACCATGGTTACATACAAGAAAAGTTTGATTACTTTTCCTCTTTAGGCAAAAGATAAGCATTAAAAATGCCGTACTCAAGTCCCTAGATAGAGCACGATTTCCACGAACATGCATATTAATGACGGGAAGATACTTTTTCTATGCTACACAAGAACTTCTTATGTCATTACTATTGAAGAAAATATTCTTCTGTCACAGAACTATCGTTTCATACAAAAAATTCAAACCTCATTCAGTGTTAAACAACTCGAATTCATATGCTAAAAACATGATCGTAGGGGCGTATAAAACACTTTACTAGTAAAGATATACATACGAGTGGAACAAACCTCATTTTAAGAACTGTAAACAATAATAACAAAACTATACACTCCTCGTTCTACTTATTGCTGATTATCTCCACGCAAGAACTCACCAGCTTCAAGATGCTAAAAGGGTGTTTGGGTATGCACTTTAAAAGTAAGTGACATCAAATAATCCAAATAGGATAATCATCTGCTGGAGATAATCGTCAAACGGAGCTGCCATTAATGTTCTAATAATCACATTAATGCTACCCGGTGCTTGACAAACTCTTATGATAAAGTAATCTATACAACAAATTTACAAACAACAATCTTACTATCTAATACCTATAATCACTTCTGTCATTATACTTTCAGAATTCATACAATCAAGCATCCAAACCCCTATCAGCACACTCAAACAACTGATCACATATTCACATAGCAACAATTTAACAGAAAATCAATGACATACGAACATAATAAAATCAGTGCAATTCACTACCACTCAGATCCACACACGGATTACTCCAACCAAATCTACACAAAATCATAGCAAATCCAAACAAAGTATGATAAATCATCCTTCAATCCACAGATTGGAGATGAATTAGGTCATTAATTAATCAGTTGAAAAACACTCACCGTGACGAAAATCGCAGAGAATTGGGAGCAGATGTTGAGCATTTGATTGACAACAGTTGATGAGTGAAAAGAGTTGGTTGATCCGATTGGATTTATCGTTTCGGGTGTCGGGTTTTGCAATAATATAATCTAACGGGGGATTTTTCTCTCCACCAGTTTCATTGAGAGATAGCGACGAGAAGGAGTTTTGATGCTAAAATTTACACTAATATTATTATTCACTTGCATTTGCAAATTGCAATTGCAACCGATGAGAAAGATAAAAAGAGGCTTTTGGGTTCTATTTTCTGACAAGTTTTTAAGTGTCAGAGATTTAAAATGCTTTTTCCATCCTAAAGAAATAAAAACTGTGATGCGTTAGTGTTTGATTAATGGTTAGGTGTGAAACGGATTTCACTTGTTCTAATTTCATATCTATCTATAATAAAATAACGGGTTTTTCTAAATACATTTAGTATAATTTTTATTTACACTCTAGTCTAATGTATTAATTAAATTTGACTATAACTTAATCAGTTAGAGCATTCACAACTCATTCTTCATTTTATTCATATAATTACATTATAAATCATTATTATTTTCTCTTTTTTTTATTTTATCATTATTTTTTTTTCTTTTTTACTCACAACCACTTAAAATATGTTAAAAACATTATAGGGTTTTGAATAGTGATTTCTAAAAATACAGATTGAACAATAAATTTCTCTTATTATTCACTCACAACCACTTATAATCATACCATATAATATAAGAACTACACTCATATTATTTTAGGAAACGGGTTGTGAATGCTATTAGAGAGTTATTTTCATAACTACATGATTCACATCTACATACTCTAATAAAAAGTATCTTGGATGACACATGGGAACACCACAATCAATCTCACTAAAATTTTCCTGCATTTCTCTCCTATTAAATAATTATCTTAATTACTAATAATACTATTTAACACTTTTTTTAGATTTAATAAATTAAAAGAGAGATATATTAATTTAAGTTTTTCCTAAATAAATAATTTTTTTATGAAATAATAAAATTTCTAAAGCATAAATCTTTTTTAAAAACCAAAAAATATTTCAAAATTATAAAAATTCATTTTTTTAAATACAAAAAATAATCAAATTTGAGAGTTATAATAGGAAACACTTAAAAAATTGATATTTTTATACGATTTGTTTTATAATAAAATTTTATTATATTAATATTTTATTTATTGAATTCGTGTAATACATGTGTTAAAAGGAATTATAATTATCATCTTAAATGCACCACTCTACATCCTTAATACTTGAATTCACACTTGTTATCCAATGGCTTTTAATCTATTAAATGATAACAAAATTATAACAATAAAGTAGTATAACTTAACGAGAAAATAAAATTTGAAAAAAATTATAAAACTTTGAACGTAGTTAAAATAATGTTTAAATCTTTTTCTTTCAAAACACTTAATGTTTTGGTTTCAAGTTTTGGTAATAAATTTTCTTTTCGAAAATATAGTTAATAAAGGAAAACTTTTGTATTGTTTTATAAGTACTTGTCTTAATATTTTTAACTTTTTTGAACTATTATTTCTAGACACATTTCTTATCAAATAATATTTACAAAATGTTTTTATTACAAATACTTTTATTTTAGTTTTTAGTTAATGTTTTACGATCAAAATTTGTTCCTTATGATATTATAACTCTTTATATATAAATTAGTTTTTTTCAACAGTACTTTTTAAAATTGTACAATGTTTTACTTTTAAGAAATTTTACGATTCATCTTATAAATATTAGCAAAATGTACAAGAATGCGTTGTAGATATACATTCATAAAAACTATTTACATTTATTGAGAGTAATTGGTTGTTAATGAATTCTATAACTAAATGCATTTATTACAAGTAGAGTGGAGTGCAAATAGAAACACTTTAAAATAATATCTTACGTTTGATGTATAGATCAAGTTTGTATATACATGTTAGTGTCGGATATATATTGTTTATATAGTCTTGCTAGGTTAGTCTCCGTGTAATACACGGATTGAATTAAAAAATATTAAATAATTATTAATAAAAACTTATGCATTATAAAAAAAATGTTTGAAGATAAAATATTATTATAATTACGTATAAATAACTACTTTAACTATAATATTTTAATGTAAAATATAATTAAAACTATATATACGTAATAGTTTAAGAAAGTAATAATTATACCATTTTTAACTCTCTTGTGTAAATAGTTCTATTTTTAAACATTCGTTTTTAGTTTTTTTATAAAAAAAATTATAAAAAAATTGTTTGTAATTATTCTATTTGTTTTAAAAATATTGTTTTAAAATATTTCACATGTTTATAATTTCTTTTAAAAACAAAACGATTTAAAATATTTTGTTTAAAAAATGTTTAATGTTATAGAAAAATTTCATATTATATAAAACTTTAGTTTCTTATTACTTAGATTTTAATTAAAATATGTGATTTTTAATTTTTTTTCATAAAATCTATTTAAAAAAAGGAAGAATTACATATATCTCCATATAAACTTCATCAATTACATATATACTCAACTTAAAATTTTAATTACATATATCCCCTTATAAAACTTAGTTAATTATATATATACCCAAATAAAATTTTAATTACATATATCCTCTTCTAAAACTTTGTTAATTACATATATACCCAAATTAAATGTTTAACTACATATATCCCCTTCTAAAACTTAATTAATTACATATATACTCAAACTAAAAGTTTAATCACGTACATCTGTTTTATTAAACATGAATATTACATATTTACCAAATTTATTACTTTTATTAAAAATATCTTATATAATTAGGATTTTACTCTTATTTTTTTATTAAACTATAAAATTATGTTTTTTCTTCTTACTTGTTTTTCAAGTTTTGATTATTTAATAATATTTTATACTAATATTTTTTAATTTTATTTGTTTTTTTACCTTTTCATGCTAATTTTTTCGATACCCATCTGAGACACTTCCAGTTTCATTATGCAACAAAAAAATATGTGTTCGATTCATGTTACATAACGAGAATTCAAGTGTCTCATACAGAAACCTAAAAACGTTAGCATCAAAAGGTAAAAAAACAAAAATAACATAAAAAACGTTAGTATAGAAATAATAGTAAATAATTAAAACTCGAAAAGCTAGTAAAAAGCAAAAATATAGCTTCATTGTTTAATAGAAATAAGAGTAAATACTAATTATATACGCCATTTTTAATAAAAAATAATCTTATGGATAAATATGTAATAATTATGTTTAATAAAACAAATTATGTAATTAAACTTTTAGTTTAGGTAAATATGTAATTAACAAAGTTTTAGAAGGGATATATGTAATTAACTAAATTATACAAGTGGATATATGTAATTAAAATTTTAAGTTGGGTATATATGTAATTGATAAAGTTTATAGGAAGATATATGTAAACCCCTCTTAAAAAAGATAGTTTGATTTTAAAAAAATAGATAAGAGATAGAAACATAGCAATTAAGAAACTTTATTGTTAATATGATAAAAAAATTTGTATGAGTATTTAAATTACTATAATACATGAATTTAAAAAAATGACAAAAAAAACTTTTTTATTAATAGTTGATCAATTTGGATGATCATTGCACTAAAAACTGACATCTACGCCTCTAATGATTATATAGTTTTATCTATTTGAAGATGCTAACAATTCTGTAACGTCCATAATATTTAACGTTTGCGGAATTTATGCTCATTTTTCAATTCCAAACAAGTCAATAAATATTTCAATCTCAAATTATTAATCACATAATCCAACTCATTTAACATATGTTTCATAAAATTTTCGACATTACCCATCTAGAAGAAAAAGAATAATCCTTTAGAGCATTCATAACCCATTCTTTATTTTTATCCATATAATTATACTAAAAATCACTACTTTTTCTCTCTCATTTTTAACTTTATTATTAATTTTTCTCTTTTCTTCACTCACAACCACTTAAAATATATTAAAATCATTATATGGCTTTGAACAGTGATTCCCCAAAATACAGATTGAACAGTAAATTTACCATATCATTCACTCACAACCACTTATAATCATACCATATAATATAGAAAATATACTCATATAAATATAGGGAACCGGTTAGGAAGAGAAAACCTATTTAACAACCAAAACACTCATCCAATTTACTCATGACTTAATTAACACATTTTCATGACCATTTAACTAAAAACATATTTTAATGTTCACTTTAGAACACAACATTTAAGATTACTCGACCCAACAAGAAAACTTTACAAACAATGCAAACCAAACTAGATAGATTTGAACTTCATACCACTCCCAATACTTAATCACATCGTCCTTTAATCACCAAAATCAAGTCGATGTAACAAGAAAAAGATCTTTGGCCACAACTAAATAAGGCTCGCATTTCTTTGGCCAACATAACAATAACTAGATACTTATGTAGTCGGAATCTTCAATAATGTTTTTCGAGAAACCACTATTCCATGTGATTGTACATGATCAAAGGCCACCTCGCTAGTCCACAACTTTACTACACATTATCACCGCAATAATTAGCCACGGGTTCATCTAACTCCAAAAATCTAAAATACGAATACACAAAAAGTCCTCCTAACATACATGATTCACACGAGGATACATGATTCACGCGAGGATATTAATCCGTTCATGTTTCTTCATTCTCAACTTGTTTAGATATTATAACCGCTTAGAAATTAACAAGTTTTTGGTCACATTGAATCAAATGAAATTCATAAAAACTCTCATTCATCTACAATCTGTTGCTCACAAGACAAGTTACTAACAAAATGACTAAAAATGTAGTTGGCCATTAGCAGATCTAGTTTTATAGCATGGGGGATATGTTCTCTAGGCCACCAAATTCATTCACTTTTACTTTTTAAACAGTTTTAGTTAATAGTTAATACTAGTATTAAGCCCCGTCGCGTTACGATGGGGGCGTAAAACCGTACAAAATAACTCCAATGTCACGTCACCCTCAGCGATCACCACTACTATCGGAAAAGCTCATATTAGAAAATAAATAAATAAAAAACGAACCAAAAGCATACGTAAAAACACAAAATATTAAACACAATAACTAAGTGGATCTAGTACCACACATGTTACTACGGGGTCGTTAAACATAAAAAAAGGCATAACAACGATGAAACACATGTTACTAAATGTTAACTTTTAAAATTTATACTGAAATGTAAAACGAAAAAATTATAAAATATAATATGTAATAAGGGAAAAAAGTTGAAAGTGACAAAATTTATTGTTTAGATTGTAAAAGAAATAAAAGTATTTGTTTTAAAATAAAAAATTAAAAGAAAAAAAAACAAAAAATATGTACCATCATTAAAACAAATGGTACAACAATCATTGAAAATTGATAATTAGTATATATTAAATTTTATAAAAATGGGGCACAATATTTCTAGGGGGCACAAAGTTTTAAGATAGATCCTACAGTTAAAGAAGTATGACTTTTATTATCAGAAAAAATAAAAAAAAGTTGGCCGGGTTAAAGAATAGTTTAAGTTAATTTTTTTCTTTTATAACTCTATTTGTTCTTAATTTTTTTAAAACTGTTAATTATGTTTTATGTTAAATTTTTTTACTTTATTGATTTGATTGTTTATTAGGTGTCATGGAAAATTTTATATTAATTTTTTAACCCAACTCGTTTCTGACAGTTTTAGTTTTCGTCTCGCATACGATTGTGACGCTAATGCACAATCAATATCACAAATCTAGCTATAAATCTTTTAGCATAATGTCACAAACCCGAGACTTTAAAATTCATATAATGAGTCATAGTTATATGATTGCCTAAGTATAATACACTCACAACAAATTTAAGTGTTTTTTATTTAATAATACCAATTTTTATTTATTGGCTAGAATTAATCTTAATTTAAGATAATCTTCATAGACATACGTTACTTTGAGTTTATTTTCTTTCAACAAACTCTTACTAACTGATAGTTAACCCCTGTTAGTTTTTATAAAATTGGGCAAACTTTGAGCCATTTTTCAACTCTACTGGCGGTCGGCCTTCCTCAAGTCCGTATTCCGTTGTCTAGCCTCCATCTTCACATGAAATCTACCTCGAACGAGTTAAGTGGTTAAGATAAGAAGGTGGAGATTGATGGATTTTAGGGTGCAGAAGTTTCACATTGATGAACTTGATGGTAAATTTCAACTTTTTGCTTAGTATTTTGGCCACATAAGCAATTCATGTCATAAAAAAAACTAACGAAGTTAACTCTCAATAGTAAGGGATCGTTAAAAGAAAATAAGTTTAAAGTTAGAAGTGTCTTTATATTTTTTGAGTTGTGATTAATTTCGACCAAATAAAAGAAAATTAAAATTATTAAAATCAAATCACCCTAAATTTAAAAACCCATTTCAACGTATGGTACACATTGCATCGAGTAGAAATCAATATGTACAAATCTCTATATCATTTTAACCAGGACCGACTCAACGTTTTCAGGGGCCCTAATTGAACTATAAAAATGAGGCTCTTTTGTAAAAAGCAATCTAATCAAATTTCTTTGAACATAAGCAATAAATCAAAGAAAATTTGATATACTAGCCGTGACTCCTTAATAGTTAATTTCTTTGAACAAAAAAGAGGTAAAAAAGGGTTAGCCGATGTCGATCAGATTGATCGAAGAGGAATGAACTTAGGAAGAGTCGTTTGCTTTGTGAATTGTATGGTTGTATTTATTCAATAACATATTCATCAAAATTTTCATCGAGACTCAACTATCAAGTATTATTTTCATTTCAAAATTTCATTAACCTATAAAATACCAAAACCTGCTATACTTTCTTTTAAAAATAGGGCCCTTAATTTTATGGGGCCTCAATCATGCGGCGTCACAAATTACATTATAGAGTCGGTCCTGATTTTAACACATCTACTACAAGGAATTATTCAGAATTTAGAAGCATTCACCTTCTTCCAGCGTGTGCAAGTCATATTAAACTTCCCAAATACATCTCATGCGATTACTAACGATCTTATTTTAATTCTCATATTTGCAAGTATATGAAATGATAACTTTATAAAATAGTAATTAAGTTTTAAAAGTATTTCAGTTAGATAATTCAAGTTTAAAAAGTGTTCCAATTAGGTTACTTAACTTTTATGTTTTTATAAAGTTTACCCATTTAAAATAAAACTTTATAGAAATATAACTAACTTTTATAATTGTTCTAATTAAGTCACTCAAACTCTTTTTGTTCCAATTTAATCATTCAACTTGAAGGTAATGTGCTAATCTTGTAGGTAAATTGCTTATGTGGTGTTTTTTATCTTTCTTTCTTTAAAAATTATTGACTTCGCATGAACAAATTAATTAATTTACATGAATATTAAGTTTTAAAAACATATTTAGTTACTAGTCAATAATTCAAATTAATATATATTTGTGCCTAGTAAACATTTTTGAAAAAATCATATTAAAAATGTCAAATAATAAGTTCATAAAAAAGATCGTGAATTCGTAAATTTTCCGACTAAAATAAAAAAGTCTATCGATAATTTCCCAAAAAAAATCCAATTCATACTCTAATAATCCAATAAATAATTATCCAAACTTCATAAACAATTGCCACAATATCCAAAATTCCAAACAAGTAAACATCTTTCTACTAGTCAACATTTTTATCATAGATCACATTTGTTAAATCGATTTTTTTACTTTTATCTTTTGGTCTCGTCTCTTTTGGTTGTAGGTCTATCTTGATATTGTGCCCAACTCCTTGACAGTTTTGACATGTTATTTTTCTTTCAAACCCAACTTAGTTCTTTTTCACTTTCTTTGAAAGAACTCTTTTTCTCTTTACTATTGGTCTATCGTCTTTCTTTTGGAGGCTATGGATTGATATCCTCGGTTTTTGGCCAATACATACTTCCTTTCAATGGTTTGATAGAATGCATATATGCTTCCTTGAACATGTACCAATTACTAACCTTGTGTTCATCAAAAAGGACGTAATATATGATTCCAAGTGATAACATCAATGTTCCATTGGCAGGTTAATTGTGTAGGCATTGGAAGGTGATTTCAAGTGATAACATCATATCTGTAAGTACAAGTTTGTTCATCAATGTTCACTACACATGCATCTTTCTCATTCTTTACTTCAAATATGACGTTATCACTTGGAATCACCTTCCAATGCCTACACAATTCACCTAAAAGTTTATAAAAATATATAAAAAGTATCAACAAAAAGTATAAATAAAATCATTACCTTTGTTTCTTTTTAACATCTTCAAGTTTTTTTTTTTGATACTTGGACATACATCGTGTTCTAAACTTTATGCTTTTGTCGCCATTAAGAAAATTCTATGCATTACAGATATTCTAATTTCTTCTAACATAATGAATGATAGGCTTCTTTCGTGCAACCCGAATGCGTGAATTAAAGCTTTCGCTCATTCTATTCTCAAATGCATCACACGTCCTACCAACCTAAAAAAGCCCTTGACCAACTAATTGGATCTCTTTACATATGATGAGTATACACACCTTTGCTAATGATTTGCAGCTCTTCCATTTTTTTATGAAAGTGTTGCTTGGTTGTTGAATTTATAGCACTCCAAAACAAAATTTTAAATTGAAGTCCACAGAATTTTTTCTTAAAATTAGCATATATGTGCCTTGTACATTGTGTGCTCAGCATATGGAAATACATCTTCCGCGGCTTCTATAATCCCCTAATGAACAACAACCCGTTTCACTTAAACTTTGGCTTTGAAACCAACTTGTAAGGCCCCGTTTCCAGGACGCTTACAGCTGGTACATCATTGCACATAAAACATATAACTTTACATTTAACATTCATAAACATTGCAGCGGAACATAAAATAACTTTTGATTTTCTTATAAATGCTTTTGCAAGTTAATACAATCGTTTAGTTCAAAACATCGTTCGTTCGCATTACAATGCAAAAACATTAATCAAAAGAATGTCATCCCAAAAGAGTTGAGTAGCCGTCCCGTGCCATCCTCAGCAACATTACCTGCCAACTGGAAACACATAAAAGTCAGCGTTGCTGAGTGAGTTCTAGTTTTATAAATAAAACATACTTTCCTTTCATTAAAACCGTTCTTTACTTCTGCATGTGAACATACATCATACGTACACATAGATAATATCATTATTATCTTCATTAATCGTTCATTCCCGTACGTCATTATCATTCACATTCGTTCATACTTTCTTTCTTTCATTCGTACGTTCATTACTTTCGATGACATGTACATTACCCCGAACATTGTGCACGAAGCGGGTAACTGGGCCTGAGGTCTTTCATAGACCTCGAACATTGGGCACGGAGCTGACTGCAGTACCTAGGGTAAGTACATTCACCACTTATCTTTTCTCTTTCCTTCCGGATCAATGTCATATGCTATACCCCGAACATTGTGCACGAAGCTGGTTATTGGGCCTGAGGTCTTTCATAGACCTCAAACATTATGCACGAAGCTGACTCTAGCACCTAGGGCAAGCGGCAAGGATCCCATACATATGGTCAATCACAAAGAT